>JAVTVY010043979.1:0-19907 GCA_036873755.1 Hanleya hanleyi | reverse complement strand
TAATGTATCAATTACCATGGACTTGTACATGTATCACATTCACATTGAATGGTGATGGCTGATGAGAATATTGCCGATATGAAACAAATGGCTGGATTCCAGCGAATAAAAAGTTCATGTTAATCATAAACAACATACAATTAATAATACTATCAAATAATTATGTTTATTCCTTGTCGACATCAATATCATACAGACAATATTATGACTGAATCATGGTAACAGATATTCAAGAGTATATATGTCTACACTAAACTGAAGGAGACCAATGATGCGTATTATATTATGTTGTAAAACTTCACTTGCTAATCTCGATTATGTTGCTTATTGTGAAAATAAATGAAGTTATGAAAATAAATATAGTATGATTGCCCATTGCCCTCAAATTACAAATATCTTCAGCAGCTAAAGTTAAGCCAATCATAACAATATATAACACCATGGTATTGTTGTAATATCACCCAGGTATTGATTTTTGGTTAAGAATGTAATGAGATACATATACCTGTTCTTTGTGTTATTCTGTATGCAGTTCATTCTACATGTATTTTATACCAGAAGTGGAATTGAAATTTGAATAAAATAATCAAAATATGTTCGGTTTTTACCTCTACTCAGGAAATGACGTCTTTGTTTCTAGAAGCTAAATCATTTTAGACACATTCAAGTCCACACCTGGTCAAGGGAGATAATTTTGTAAAAAAAAAAACAACAAAAACAAAACAAGTATAGATCCACACTGGTGCAGACCAGAAAGTTGTATGACCTTTGATGATATTTGTGGAGCATGCTGCAGGACTTCAACTTCCATGAATCGAATATTATCCACACAATCCCATTCTACATGATATTTTTGCCATAGCACCGATAAACTAGATCCCTTCATTTGTGTGTTATAGATCCAGGAGCTGTAGGTTTTGTAAAAGTTAGATCCAATTATTCTGAGAGAAGGAATGAAGTCTGATTGGTTGTTTTAAGTTAGAACTGGGAATCCTTGGAAATGTCTGACCGATTGACATATGTATCACTCTGCCGGTGGTCATTACATGTGTAATGACCACCGGGTAATTTCATGAGGAATCAGCTGATATCCAATGGGTGTGGGAGGGGTTGTGGCCAATCACTGGCTCTGATTTGCACCACCTCTGTCATTCCACACCTTTCTGACACAGCTGAACCAAGCAATAGTCCGTTTGGGTTTTTTCATTTCATCCAGTATATCCATTGTGTAACAGTCCTGTTGCATCTGATATCAGAAGTGCTGAATCCATGATCTGCAGGTTGGAATCAATTGTATACATATTTAATATCAAAACTCACTTCATTGAAAATGTTTATGGCCTTCATTATATTTCATTCTTTCGTCATACACAACGATGAAATCCATTATACCAGTTCGCACCTTTCATACGTGTACTTAATAGAACTGAGACCTGACCATGTTACAAGAATTTGCAAAAGTATGAAATGAGAACCGAGTACTATGAGAACTTAATCCAATCTATGAGTGATCAATAATATGAATTCTGAAGAACGATGAGGGATCTTGACCACTGGTTGGATTGGAGTTAATGTTTATTTATTTATTTATTTATTTGACCATATTTACATTGTATACAGGGTAGCCTGTTCAGTGAAAAACACTGATCTCCCACAGGGCCCTGTTACATTCACAGTCACACCACAGTAATAAACTATAACACTATCACAGAATTATGTAAAAATATCATAAAAATACACCATAAGAATATGAGACAGAACTATATACAGACGTTGATACCCCATTGGTCCGATGATCCTTTTAAAGGGCATTTAAAAATTTAAAATATAATCTTTTAAAATGACCAGATGTAGCTTGTGTAACTACCAGAGGGAAGGAATTGTACAACATGGCACCTCTGTAATTCAGAGTACGTTTTCCTGTTTCAAGATGGTTCTGAGTGAGTGATAACAGGTCATTTGCTGCCGATCTTGTATTGTAGTTGTGCAACTCCTTAACTCTAGTATACTTACTAATCAAATACGAAGGACCTTCTCCGTTGACACACTTATGTACAAACTGGCACACATGAAAATCTTGTCTACTAGAGAGTTTGTGCCAGTGAAGCTGTCTCAACATAACATCAATGTGGGCACGTTTGCCCTCATGAAGGATTACCCTAGCTGCTCTATTCTGCAGAAGTTGCAGTTTGGACTGTAAGGTTTTGCAGCAATTAGACCAGATTATGTCACAATAGTCGAAGTGAGGGAGGATAAGAGTGTTATACACAGTAAGAAAAGCACGATGATTGAGGTATTTTCTGACCCGTGCCAGAACAGCAATAGAACAGCAACAGCAAAATTTAGATCACCGAGTAGGATTAGCTCTTCGCTGAAATTTGTAGCCTCCCGGAGTTGGTTCTCTACTTCTTCCATGTAAGTAACATTAGCAGATGGTGGTCTGTACATAGAGCCAATGAGAATCGATCTTGTATCAATGAGCTTAAGGGAGACCCACACCGATTCTACCCCATCTGATTGAAGTTCTGGTATTTCAGCGAAATGGTATCTGTAAAGGTAGGTGCACACAGAGCTTGTGACTGCGTGATCGCAGCCGCAAGCCGTATCCCCCCAAAGTCATGCGACGACGCAATCCTCTAGACTGTTGCGATCATGTGTGACATCGAGGACGCAATAATTGCTGCGATCCTTGTCAGCCAGCGTCGTCCCTAGGTAAAAAAAGCGGAATGGCCCCTGGGAAGGAGGTTGCGCGTAATGGCCCCTGGAAACGAGGTTGACAGACAAAATGGCTGCCGTCAATAAATTACAGTTGTGGGCGCTGCCATCTTGAAATCATGTGGTGTAACAGCAACGATTTGATTGGTCGAGAGGTAATAGATTGCCGGCAAATCTATCAACGCGCAGGCGAGCGGTGCACACTGCTTGCGCTGTCTTGCGTCCTATGGCTGCGGCGAATACGGCTCCGACAAATATCAAATCATTTTGATCCTTGCGATTCCGACTGCGCCCCGGGACGCAAGCACTAAATGACTGCGGTCTCCAGTGCACACAGACATTTGCGTCCTCGCAAAGAGTCTTGCGGCTGCGATCACGCAGGCACTAAGCTCTGTGTGCACCTACCTTTAGAGATGTAACACGCCACACCACCGCCATTACGGTCTCTGTCGTTACGAAACAGTATAGCCATTAATGTCGATCTCCTCATCGGTGACCGTATCATCCAACCATGTCTCTGACAGAGTTAAAGCATCGATATGAAAATCTATCAGCAGTAGTCTAATTTCATGTAGGTGTGGGATTAAGCTGCGAACATTTAGGTGTAAGATTTTTAACCCTTTCTTCTCTTGAAAGGAACGTCGCAGGTTTTGAGCCCAGGTAATATGGTCAATTTCAGTAGTCACTATATTTGGGTTTTCGGCAGCTCTCGTCCTGGTATCGTACCTGTATTTATATGCAAATCATCAGACATCTCGGGGCTCAATAGGGCCAGGTGAAAGAGAAGGAGCTGGGCTGGCTTCATGAAAGAACGAGTCCGAAAATTTTGGCAGTTCACACGATAAACAGTGCCAGTCTTCTTCACTATTTCCCAAAACATTGTATATTTCGGTGGACATACCAATACAACCTGTATGAAACCACAAATCACAGGTATCACACTGTATTCCACGTTGGTTGCGCCGAACAGCTTTTCCGCATTGGCCACACGGGCATTTAATTGGGCCTGGATTAGATTGAATGTCGCCAGCCAGTAATATACATAGCACGACAGTTCTTGATGTAAGCCCAGATTTATAACATGTCCTGGTCCGATGGCCATCAACATGGAGTTTTCCTCTGGGGGGATATTACGTGGGAAAAGTCTTGCCATTATTCAGTTGAAGCCAACATATTTCCCTTCCAGTTTGTTTTGGAAAGATGTTTTCCATGCTTGGAGTGAACTGCTACCAGCTATCTTCATAAGAGAGCAAAGAACTCAGTGTATTTGGTTGAATGACGGTATTAAGATTGCTGGGAAACCAATATTCTACAGCAAGTGGTTCACCAGAGGGGTTAAATATGTAAATGATCTCTTAACATGTGAGGGTGGCTTCATGACGCTGCAGGAATTCAGGAATATTTATGGTATAGAAACAAACTATCTGCAGTATCATGGAATCGTCCAAGCTGTTAAGTGTTATATGGGAAATTGTTGTAAAAATACCCAAAGGTGTGCTTATCCATGTATTCCTGATCAAATTCATTTATTGCTGAAAAGTCAGAAGGGCTGCCAAGACTTTTACAAGATATATGTAGGAATGAAATCTGTAACACCAGTATCACAGCTAAAATGGGAAAAGTACTTAGATATTTTCGATATTGAGTGGAACAAAGTGTACTCGAGACCATTCAAATGCACACTCGACACTAGGCTTAGATGGTTCCAATTCCGTCTAGTGCATAAAATATTGGCCACCAATAAATTCTTGTATAACATAGGTATTGTAAATTCTCCCAACTGTGATTTTTGCCAGGAAGTTATCGAGGATTTATATCATATATTTTGGCATTGTCCGGTTGTAGCAGCCTTTTTGAATGACGTTAGTGAATGGTTTAGATCAGTTAATATTTATCTCTATTTGTCTGAAAGAGTGCTGCTACTTGGAGTGGAAAAAACTGATTATATATTTAATACAATACTTATTGTTATAAAGTGGTATATATATCAGTCTAAAAGACGAAAACAACGTCCTAATATCAATGCATGTAAAAAGCAGATAGAATTTTTGTATAATACCGAAAATTTTATTTTTCGGAAAAATTGTGAATATCAAAGGTTTGAAAACCGATGGAAAGATTTTTCCAGATTAGTACGTGACAAATAACTGTACCCTAAGGACTAGCGTTACCCAGAATTTGAATTTAATGGACCATAGTAAAAGGATCAATACATATTGATATTTTATTTTTCTTTATATTCGTTTATATATATATATATTCTTTTTTTGTATTTTTGTGTGTGCTTTATTTTTTCCAAGTTTAATTGTCTTTTATTCACCTGTATGATTTATTTGTGGCAAAATAAATAATAAAAAAAAACATATTTCCCTCCCACTTACTTGACAAGATGTAGTCCCCAGTTTCAGCTGAATGTAAGACAATCATGGGTCCATGGAAAATGGCGAAATAATAAGGTTTGAATGGACATTGCGTTTTAGCCATATTTCTTATAAAATAGTGTTGTTTTTTTCTATATAGAAGTGTCAAACAGGATTTTTTGCGGGAAAATTGCATGAATGCAAAATTGGAAAAATCTGATTGAAAAATTCGGCTCAAACATTCAGATTTGATTACGTCAATGTGACGTAATCAAAGAGACTGTTTCACATAAAGTGTGTGCGCTTTCAGCTCCTTAACTCAAGAGGTATTCAAACTATTCATACGCGTGAGTACGCAGAGAACAAGCGAGCTGAAACTTTCTGACTTTCTCACGAATCTTATTGCCGTCATTTTGAATTGTGTTTTCGGTCATTTCTGTTCATTTTGTTCGTATTTTTCTTGCCTAATAGAGCATAAAAATATATTTTATTTTGTCAAAACTATCATATCATATTAATTGGTTTTTGAGATAAAATATTGAAAAATTCGGAAAATCAGTAAAAATAAAATGCTTCAGATGAATGAAGTCACTGTGGCGTCATGATGGCGGCCAACTTGAATTATTTAGCATTTTGTGATAGAGTTTGACTCAAATAGATAATATAGTATACCAATACCCAAGAGATGAAAATAAATGAGGCCTCGAAATGCCCCCACTCATCCTCAGACTGGAACAGCCTCCAAATCACCCAGACTTGTAGGGTTGAAACAATTCATTTATTGGCCACGCATACTATCATTGCCTTATTATGCCACTTTACATACTGAGGCCTGATACTGGACGACTATTCACAGGTGACGGACAACCCTTAATACGACTCAATTATCATCTCCATGAAACCCGGACAACCATTTCTATCGTCGGACAACGTATCACCGGATGTAGTTGTCCAAGGACAACCTATACTAGTATCAGTTGTGCCTAGACCACTCACAACAGTATATGTTGTCCATGGACAACCTGTCCCAGTAATGGTTGTCCGACTGACACTCACTAACCAGTACAACGTTCACCTTCACACCGGTGGCTCTGAACCACTTGCAAGGATGACAACGGAAGCTATCTGTGACAGACAGACACACGGACAGTTCGCATATGTGACAGACAGACGGACATATCAGTTGGACTCTTGTATAAATATTATTAATGAGAATTCAAGTAGCTCATAAACAAATCAAAAAAAACTCACATGGATGATATCCTCTGTATGTAGTAGAGCCAAAGAATGCCCTTGACATTAACATACCGGCGATCAGTTTAACTGAACACCGATAATATTAATGAACTGAGGCGGTCAATACGGTCCTGGTGAGTGATTGTAGTATAGATAGTCGAGAAATTCCCTGTGAATACATTTGTCAAAGTGTCGCACCAAGTTCTTCCGCAAGATATTTGAATTGAATTTTATGTTATTTAGTGATGTGTGGGTTCCAGTAAAACTCAGTGAAAGCATTAGGTGATATATTGACACATCGCAAGACCTGCTATTCTTGAAACTTCCGTATTTCATAAATCATTGGTCATAATAAACATCATAGCACTCCAAATAAACCAAAGGTTCGCAGTGCTGTACTCAACTAGATTCAGTCGATCGAATACGATCGAGAAAGCATCACTTTTGCATGCTAAGTAAAGGAAGCTCGCATTATTTGTGAAGAGAGTAATAACGTAAAACTGAGAGAAAAAAAACAATTTTAACATGATTCTCATGTGGTGACACCTATAGGCGGATCGACACAAAAAAACGATAACTTGATGGAAAAGAGTCCGTTCAGGTTCTAAAAAAATTATTGTTGGGAAACTCAATTCTAACTTGGCACCCCAGGCGGCACCACCTACAGGCGAATTGGCACGAACAATAATCGCAAGTGAGAACTTGAGGGAAGATGCCAACATACTATTGATTTGGAAAAGATCCTTCACCCCTCAGTAAGCCAATGATGCATTATGTATATTTGTCAATTAAACGGAGAATGTTCAACTATCATTATATCAACTTCGCATATGTAAGACGACATGAATTTAATTTCCAACACTGGAATACTTTCATCGATGTCGCGTTACATAAGCGATGTCAGATAATAATTCATATGATCCACCCGTATCATACAATAAGGCCACTCAGAATTGTTAATAGTACTCGGTGGTGTCTGTAACACGTGCAGGTGTTGACAAAACTATATCTATCTATTTAGAAACAAAGCAAACCGCCTGTATTGACGTAATTGAAACGAATAACCAAGGTTCCGTCCCTTATGAATAAATTTATATAATATGTCATTTTATTACTTTACGTTTTTTTACTTCTTACGTTTTTCTCCCACTACAACGAAAAGATACCATTTGGGTACCGTCATGGAAAGACCGTGTCATTGTACCAACAATGTCTAGTTATTATTATCATTATTATTCCGCACGTCTACGCCCTACAAGCTAAACAGTTTGACATACAGTGCCACAATTAGGGGGGGTGAGTTGGTGGGGATTTGGTACAATGTCACACTCAAGGTTGTTTCACTCATAGTGGCAGTCAGTTTGGAAGATTGAGGAAGCCGGAGTACCCGGAGTGAACCACCGACCGTCGGCATGTAACTGACAAACTTTCACACATGCACAATTAGGCTCATGCATAGGCCTAAGTCTTCCATGATTTCCATATCCGAACTTGACCATGGCCTTTCGAGAACTAAGCCTTTAAACTGAAAAGTACTTGAGTGAATATTGACCAAACAGCTGAGAAGACGTAGTTTAGATTTAAAAAATAACCCTTCGATGAATTTCCCAATAAACAATACGATAAAATAAGTAGGTCAGGCAAGCAGTTTTCGTGTTTTCTCCCCAGGTGCTGTTTTCCTTGTGACCTCTGTACAGCCAAAACTGAGGAACATACCTGAATAAAGTTGAGGGATCGTAAGTTTTATATATGATGATGTGCTAGTTATATTTTCGAACTGTTACGTAGCAATAAAAAGTAGTTATCTCCCCTTTAATCGATTTCAAAACCTGCCATTTTACCACAACACCAGCTACAGAGTTGATTCTTCCAATATTAGTTAACACTGATGAACTGAAAGAATATCACATTAACCCTACCTGGCCTGGGGGGGGGGGGGGCACTTTTACATTGAATATCCCACACCGTAAATGTCTTTTCTAATAACCTGTGGGAGTGGGTGTATGTTAAAGTTTCTCCAGAAAAAATATAAAAAGCGGACACGGACTTTACCCCTACAATAGAGGAAAACTCCTATCAACCCTATCCCAAAGGGCTAATATCGGTCCCCGGGCTTATCGGGGTCTGCCTATCAAGTCATGGGTGGGTGCATGTAAAATGAGGATTTGTCCCCGAAAATATAAAAAGCGGAACACGGACTTTACCCCTAAAATAGGGGAAAACTATCAACATCTCATCTTACATCCGGGTTTTCCAGTGTGGTTTTTCTATGTAGGTTACTGCGCAGGTCACGTGGTTTGTTGGGTCTGCGCAAGTGTGTGACGGCACTTCCGGTTTTCAGAATGACAAAAAAACTACCTCCGAACACAGAAGAGTTCCAATTTTTCCTTAGATTTTAGACGGATGGAATGCATGTACTAGAGCATCCGGGGCCTCTTCAACATCCGTGTACTATCCAAAATCCGAGTACTCTTCAACATCCGAGTTATCCGGGCGAGCGCGCTCGCGTGGGTTATCCGGCAACACGTCTGCGCGGCATCACCGGAAGTCAAAGGTCAAAGGTCAAATCCAGGTCAAAAGGTCAAAGGTCCCCCTGCATTGATAGATAGCCTTTATCCGCCCTCTCGAAGTCCATGAAATGCACAGGGTCCCCGGCAATAGCCAGCACTAGGACCATGTTAAATGGCCAGTGGGGTACCCTCAGTTTTTCCCCGAACCGTATTGGCACGAAAAAATACATGAAAACATGGAACTTATAGTAATAAACTTATTCTATAGGTGTTGGACGAGTCTCCACTCGCCGTCTTCCTGGTCTTTACCCTCTATAGTTTTTTCACTTCACCTGTCGCTCTTGTAACTTGTAACTCCTCGTCAATTTTTTTGTGCTGGAATGCCCGCTCTTAACATAGACCAAAACATGTTATTGGTCTGTCGGCAGATTTCATTGGCTCTCTATTTTACTGCAGTGCTCTTGCATTGCTTTCTGGACATTGACTGGTTACATTTGACCCCAACCTAAGCCACTGATTGACTACTTTCTCAACGGTGTTCAAGGCCAGTTTGACCGAATCCCCACATGTCCCACATTGGGCATTCATGCATTATGCTCATAAAGAAAACACACAAGACAGGGTTTTTTTTGGTGAGATCTCATTTTTGTATTCAGTGAGCAACAACAACGTGAGAAAAACCACGTGAAAACTGAAGCCCAGAACAGGGGGATTGTAGATTGAAATCGATAGAACTTAAGCCCAGAACAGGAGGTTTGTACATTGGAATCGATATAACTCAAGCCCAGAACAGGGGGCTTGTACATTGAAATCGATAGAACTTAAGCCCAGAACGGGGCTTGTACATTGAAATGATCGGCGGCCCAGCATCGATGGTACAGGTAAAACAAGCAATATTGTCCACACGCGCTACTGGTCAGGCTTTGCAACGTTTGACTGTTCCAACACCACGTCTCTGTGCCTTGATCCATGAAGTCTGTTAAATCGGGATGGAGGGGTGGCAGACCGTACGGGTCAGAGTGTTCGCCCTGCTGTTCTGTCAAGTACACGGCCACCCAATGTTCACCGGACCGATCCATCGGGTCCGTGTTGAGAACCTAAGCAGCAGGATACATACGGTCTAATGGGAACACATCTCGGGCGAACACCCCTTGAAAGACCATACGTGTCCCTGGGTCATTCTCCAGCACGGTGGTTATCTGGTCTGTATCCATGTTAGGTGGCAAACTCATACAGGACGTTGCGCGTCTTGTCCACTTGAATGATGTTGTCAAACTCGGCGTAACATTGACGGTGGTCCCGAGGGCTCGTGCAAAGTGGATTTCCAACCGTAAATTGCCTTTCCTGGCGAGGGCCAGCTGATGGTCGTTCTCTAAGGTGGTCAGATCTAAACAGAACAACGTGTATCCGTTCGCGTAGTCCTCCCGACTGATCATATTCCCTTCGTCCTGGTTGATTTGACCGGTGGCTGTAAACAGGCTCTGATAGGCTCGAATGAAATTCCTGCGCCCAAAGTTCGGTGTTAAGGCGGTGGCTGGGACCTGTTGTCCGTCCACATGCAGGGCCACAAAATTGATGCCGAAATGTTTAAAGTCAAACGGATTCTCCGGGTAGGCTCCGCTGAAACTGGTATTTTCCACACAGGCCAGGATCAATCGCTTGGGTAGTTCCCCAATGAACACGTTTTCTTTGTTGGCGCTCATATTACAAGCAGGCACAGAGAACACTTTGGTTTGCACACGTCGGATAGGGTACTGGGATGGTTTTGTTTCCAAGGCTTTGAGGTGTCCCAATTGAACGGCTGGATTCGGTTCATTTTTCGGACATACAGGACTGCGTCTTGGATGACGATCTTATAGTCGGTTACATGCCCCTCTACGTCAGTGGCCATCAAGGCGAATGTCGGAGGCGTGAAAAGATCTGCGTGCAGTCGACCCATGAGATCCACCGATGCGCCGTTCGCGGTGAAAGCCTTCCGTTTGGTATATCCCGCATTGTCCACCGTGCCCATGTGCTCAGCTGTATCTTGGTAGAATAAACGGGCTGTCAGCTGAGACCCTTTAGCCTCTCGTCCATACGACAACAGCGTCTCGATGTATGCTCGATAGGGGTACGTGTTGGTCGAGTCACTGATGAGTCTGTCGCTGATAAAAATATCCACCTATTGAAACATAGAGTGCAGCCAGAGATTCGACGGGCCCACCGTGGCATTGTCGATTATTCTGGAGCCATCCCCATTGACGACCTTGGCTTTCACATACAAGTACGTATGGGCTAAATCCACATAGGCCGTATCCGCATTGCTGATGGTGAACTCGATGGGCCTGTTTCGTTGATGCTGGAGAGCGGGAGATGCTCCACCCATAATCCTTGTTCGGCACTGGTCTGTGTGGGCGGGACGGTCCACAAATCAAATTCACTGTTGGTGGAGGGGCAGGACTCTGCGTGGATTAAGGACATGTTTTAAGAAAAGATATCCTGGGTCTTCGATGTGCGTCGTCGCTGGGTCGGTCGTCGACTGGTGCGTGGTGTCGGTGGTGCAGGTCTTTTATTCCCTACGGTGCGTTGTGCTTTGGCGACCAAGACGCCTCCTGCCCTTTAGCTCGGCGTTTCAGTGCTTCTTTGAGAGCAGTACCCCCAAGACATCACCGGCGATTTGCAGTCCACTGCGTACCGCTTGTTTGCCGATCGCTTTACCCCACGCGTGACCAAGGGTAAGAACGTTTTGACTCCTGAGTATGTTCCCCAGCCCATGTTCTCGTTGCATGCGTGCGCCGCTAAAGACCGGAAGGCCACCCCGGCCTGTTGGGCACAATAGTCCATATAGCTGCGTGCATCGCACTCGTAAGGTACTTTCATTATACAAAGTGGGGAGAACGTGCTTGTCGGAAATGAAGTGTCAGCACCACTTTCCCTCGTTGGAATGCGACCGGTCGTCCCGTGTCATCTCTTATATCCACCGTGTTGATGTCGATTTGTCGTACGGGAAGGTAAAGCATGTGGATGAAACTGTGGGTGACTCGATCTCCATAATTCTTTTTAATGGGGACCACCCGTAACAAAGGTGTGTTGATATCGTCCGTACATACCCGACTTCATATCCATTGGGATCTGGTCACGATCCTCGGCTGGACCCGTGTAGGTCGGGTGAGCGAGACCCAGCATTAGCTGTAGGATAGGACTCAGTACGACACTCGCGTTGGCGGTGAGGATGATCTGTGCCTTGTCGCTGTGTGCGTTGTAATCGAAGTCCACGTGATTCTTGAAGGGAAAAGTTTTTATGGGTTTTGAAGTATTCGTGACCTCCCGTAGAGCCTTATAATGCAACAGTCTGGTCAGCCCCTGCATGAACTCATTGGGGTTTTCGTATTGGCCTTCGGGGAGGGTGAGTCGGGTGTCTTTCCCTTCGTAGGTCACATCGTACCACACTTCATTGGCTCGCACGTTGTACCACGGGTAAGGGTATTGGATATCCACGAGTCCACATTCCCATCGTCCAGGTAAATGCAACGGTTGCGGTAACTGGGGCAGGTACTTGGCCAAGGTGTTGTCAGGAAACACATCCAGCGAACGGTTACCGGGTAGGGTGGGGTAAAACATGGCGACTGAGCTGTCCTGCTGCTGCTGTTGGTTTTAATATGTGTTCCAGACCTTGGACGCTAATCGTCGTGATGGTCGTGGTGACTTAGATCTTGATGGACGTAGTTTCAGGGGGTGGCGTGGTAAAAGGGGTGAAAAAGTAGGTGCCCGCCGTTGTGGTGTTTTGGGGGTGACTCCGGTTCCCAAGTGTGTGGAGTCTGTCGTTGTGCGTGCACCGGCGAGTCACGCAGCATCCAGGCCCAGCGCTGGGGGTTCCCCACCAATTCCTGTGGTACATGCATGTCTTTCAAGCCTTGAGCGAAGACCTCCCATCCTCGAGGATCCGTGTGCGACCTGCCTTGACGCATCAGGCCATTCACTAAATCCGTCATGTGGGTACCGGGTACCACCTGATTCTGTACCAGTTGTTCGCCTTTATCATTCCAAATCATGTTAGGATTCTGTTTCATCCATTGTAATACCAGGCCAGCTTGTTTCTTGAACGATGCAGGTACAGTCTTCAGCACTTCGTCTTCGACCCACTGTGGGGATGTGGGTAGTACCCCTGGTAATGGCGGCTGTTGTAGCGGTGCTGAGGTCGGTGGTGGTGGTGGTGGTGCTGGGGTAGAGAGGGTTTTGTATTGGTCCATGAACGTCATGTACCGTTGAAGCGTCTCATTGTACCGTTGTACTTTCTCACTGTCGCTTAACCCCGGTCTTTGTAAGATCTGTTGCATCTCTTCATCGAGGGTGTTTATCGTCTTCATCTTAGGTGGGACAGGGTAGGGCGATTGGAGGTTTTGAAGGAGCAGTGGTTCGATGAGGACCATTTTTGTCGTGTGGTTCATTGTCGACCGAACAGTCCACCCAATACTAGACCCAAAAAGGAAGCGGCCAACGGTGCCTTTCTGTAACACCTTTTTCTTTTTTGTTTGAGAGACTCGCTTCTGGATATAGGGTTCGCAGACCTGTCTTATGCTTGGTCAACTTTATTTTCTGAGCCGGAGTCAACGGTACATTGTCTTTTAAGATATTGAGTCCAATCTCATACAGACACCACACGAGAGCAGGGTCTGCACCGCGTACAATGGTTCGGACTAACTCGGGTGGGGCCTTCTTTAATACACGGAGCGTAGGGGCGTGCTTCCGTACTCGCGCAGACATCATGTACAACTAATGCTAGAACCCACAACTCTGCCCTTTTTATCCTTTTGCGGGCTACCTCCTGAATATTTAACAGAGATAAAGTCAACCATGATGTTGTATTAATTCTGTTATTATCCCCATCATCAAACACACATCCCAGCTGGGGGAGCCACTGTGAGTGTGTTTACATTACTTTTACATGTACACGTGGTAGGTCTCTCCGGTCCGTAGTCGAAGGTGGTCGGGGGTGGCTTGCTTCAGGTCGAAGAGCATATACCCGTGCTGAGGGGTTGTCGCATCTTTAAAGGCTTCCAACCAAACGGTGTGCGGCCAGGATACATCTGTCTCGCCAGGTGTATAATTTGTGATGCGTCTCTGGGGTTTTTGAAGACCACTACATGCTGAGCATTCAAACTGATGTTCCTGTGCTCTTTTTCTTATTGAAGAGAATCTGTACGATGTAGATGATACTCAACCGACGATGATGACTGCCTTTGGTAAAGAATTGGGAGACACGTGCATCAGTCTCCGCCATGAGATCATCCAGGACCACCAAGGAGTCCGGTTCCAAATCGACCAGGTTGGGTAGGCCTTCCACGAACGTGATGTGGGGCATTGCTGCATACGCTGCCTGCCATTCTCCGTAGCACCACACGACTAGGGCAATGGGTGGGTTGATCATGCTGTCGGCGTGTTGAAGGGGCTTCCTGACGAAGTGCGTTTTGCCGGAGCCCGTCGTTCCTGCGATGACGCAAGTGCAGGGATGTTGCCAACGAGAGTCCATGGTTGGAGGCGTATCCGCTGTCGTGGGAATCCGCTCTTGTAAATTTGGCACGAGTGAACTGGGATGGTAGTGGGTACAACAACAACAACGTCTATCGCCGTTGTCGATGTGCGCTTACTGTGAGTGATGCAATCCGTAGGGTTTTCAGACGTAGTGGATGTACTTGGTGTAGGTGTTGACTGTATACTTGGTATGGAACTCGATGTGGCTCGTACACGTAGTGTGGTGGTGATGACTGGGCTCGATACGGGGTTGACTGGTGTAGAGAAGGTCTGTAGAGTGGTTTGACTGCCACTCACAGCTGGTTTCGTTGGTGGGATGAGTAGAGTGCTGAGATAGGCTACGTCGTAAAATACACCTCCGCACAACACTCCCAGCAGGTTAGCAATATCACCACAAAGCCCACTTGCGCTTTGCGCGTTTTGGGAGTCTTTGCGCCCAGTCTTGAAAATGTCAATGAACGCCGCTATGAGATTCGCCCCCGTTTTCGTCCGGATGGGTACCACCCACGCATACTTTGACAGGATATCGATGCACGTCAAGATATACCGACTCCCATCCTTGTGTTTGGCAAAGGCGCGCATATCGACCAAATTCTCCCACGATGACCCGTTTCCGTAGAAAATGGCGACGAGCAGCTCGATGTAAGGCACCGTTTCCAATTATCGTTCGCGATTGAATCGTTTATTTCGTCAAATTTTCTCGAAGTCGCGATTTTCCAAGGCGCGAGGGAATGGTTTTTTTCTTCAAAATAAACGATTCATTCGCGATCGCTGCTCGAATGGGTTTTTTTTCTGCTGGCAATCGTTTTTCAATCGAGAAAATTTTCTCGAATAAAAAGCGATATCGCGATTGAATGGTTTTTTAATCGAGAAAATATAAGCGATAAAAAAAAAACGATTGAGGATTATAACCGAAAGTAGTACGGCAAGGCTCAGCCTGACTGACCCGCATACACGTTCGAGTTTATATATCATAAACACCTCAGTCAAACTATAAGTTCTATCATTTTTTCTTCTTCTTTTTCCATTCTTCTTTGCCTTGTGTTAAACTATAGCGTGTTTCAGTTCAGTTGACGGTTATATAGATACGATGGGGACATTGAAAGAAATTGAAAAAAATATATACATATATACATAGGAATAATGGTGAACGATATATACATATAATTATAACTTCATATTTATATATATTGTTTACGGGACACAGGCCCGGATATAGTCAGATTGAGTCATTTGTACTTGCAATTTCGTCTATTATTTTGAGTATTTCTGTGTTTTAAAGCTGGTATTGTTTCAGATTTCTTGTGTAGTATTTTTCGTGAACGTTTTTGGCATCTGTGCGTGCTGAAATTTTGAGTTCATAATGTTTGTACCTGTTTTAACTTATTAGTTTATCGAGTTTTTGAATTGAATACTTAGAATTTTGTTTGATCGTCGCTATATAGCTGAAATATTGCTGAATGCGACGTTAAACCTTAATTCTCTCTCTGTCTCTCTCTCTCTCTCTCTCTTGAGTTGATTCGTCAGATTTTCGCTGTTCGTGTGGTTTTTTTGCCCAAAGATCATCATTACATAGATGGCTCTGTATTGAATACAACATAGTCATACGGGGCTTTTGAGTCTTCGAACGCACTTAATTATTAATATATAGCGCGGGCTATTTGTAAAACTTTTCACAACTGTCATTATTGTTTTGCTTGTTTGTTTGGTTGTGTGAATTAATCTTTTCTGGAGCTCCCTGGGTGGGAGGTTTGTTGTGCGACTTCCTAAGTGGGAGTCTATAAGTGCAAAACCCCACAGTTGCCTGGCTTGTGGGATATTTGATGGTAGATGAATACGTATATTTTCAATAAATTATGAAAATTAATAAATACAAAGGGAAAATATATAAGGGAAAAGCGGTTTGCTTGGCAAGATGATCAAGGTCTCGTCTTTGGCTAAAAAGGAAACCTTGACGATTCGGAGATGTGTTTCAAAAGGCCTGTATAATTCAGGTCACGTAACTTGGTTGCTGAGGCAGCAAACAACGCCCCTCACCGTGTATAATACTATATGAGAAATGACTGCATTAATATACAATATGAATATAAAACGTCTTTCTCTGTCCGACAGGTTTTCAAATCCCACATTTAAATCTTCAGTTTTGCGAGAGAAAAACGAAATTTTTAACCGATGATCGTACTCCGACGAGAAATTTTTCTCTCTTGCCAGCTTGGTTAATCCAGTATGAGATGAAATTATATAATATTCAGGTGGTTTCTGGCTTGAGCTTCCCTTTGGAATCAATCATAGTTCATTTATCAAAATGTAAAATTAAAATAAAAAAGTATTGTACATATGCGAATCCAACCGTTATATGCGATTCAATCACCATTGTGATATGTATTTAATATACATATGAAATCACTGCCGCGAATATTCTTATAATCAATAAAATTAACTTGATGGTGATTTTGTGAACTTATTCACATCTCAATAGTTTAAAAACTGTACCAAAACATGAATGGATACCCTTTCCTAATATATCTTTTACCATAACAATATATACATATTTAATTACACCATTTTTCACCTTAATTAACCTAGAAATTCTCGGCTGGAGGGCTAAGCTGTTCTGAATTATCGCCATGCGCCCATTCACACCTCTATAAAGTCTGTGCCATAATCATTCTGATAATGCAATCAACGACGAACTCAAATCCATTTATGACCTATACCCGGTATTTACAAAAACAAGATTTGCGACTATCATCCTGTATTGTTTATACCAAGTTGCATGAATATATGAGGAAATTATCGGACGTATGAAGGGAATGACTGAACATTAACACATTGTCGGCTCACACGATTATTAAATAAACATGTAATTTTGTCATTTACGCTTCGCCAGAGTAAATCTGACAGCGGACGTCACAGGAAACATGGTACAGGTATGTGTATAGATATTTCCAGCATACGCCCTACTTCAGCTTGTAGGAGACTATAGATCGTGAATCATATATATTATTCGGTTATCTTACGTATTTATACAGTATAGTATAGTAATATAGGCTTTTCCATCGACAATTCCGCAATCAACATTACATGTAGTTCTCAGTTCGCGGATAGAGGGGCGTACGACGGCAACACGGACTATGTGTCAGATATCACTCCGCCTCCCGATTCTCTCGCACCTTGAAAAAAACGATTCTCTCGCTATTGAAGATTCGCGATCAAGAACGGATCGCGCATGGGTAAACGATTCAAAAACGATATCGCGAGAGAATGGGTTTTTTCAGAAAAGGTTCAATCGTTTTTTCTCATTTTTTCTCTCGATATCCTCGCGACTGATTCGAGAATGATCGTTTTTCAATCGAGAAAATTGAAGAAAAATCGCGACTGAGGAAAAAACGATTAATGGAAACGATCCGTAAGGTATAGGTGTATTGTTGTTTGAGCCAATCTCAGACTTGGGCACATTGTATCCTCTGGGGTTTGGCCGCTCGATAGAGAACCCACAATGCACTATACGAAGCCGGAAGGTCGGGACTGTAGTATAAGTTATCCAACACCTTCTTCCAGCGCTTCATGGTGACAAAATGATAATGGACCCGGAGAGTATGGTTTATTTATAACGAGGTCGAAGTTTCTACCACCGTTGTATGTATCCTAGGTTGACTGAGTCTAACCGGATATTCTATAGCCTCGTCGTCTGGCTCCGCTTGATTGCTAGGTTTGATAATTTGTTCATTGGGATTCACATTGTCCATGGTAAATGACCAGTCCAACTCGTCTGATGACCGCTCTTCCTTCGTAAGCCCTTGATCAACATCTTCCACGGCATCTTCCAATGCAGACCATAGAACTGGGTGAAGGATAAAATGCACTGTACCCCCATCTGGTCGAGCCAATTGAGCAAAGAATGGGCCGCGTCGGACGTACTCATCGTGACACAAGTGGATGAGGTCGCCGTCCAGTTCACCAGACAACACCCGTTTGAATTTGGTCCAACCCTCCCGGGATAGACGAAGGTGAGCCGGGCACGGTTGTGTAGAGTCCGCATCACAGATGTCTCCCACCTCCTCCATGATATCGACCTTATCTGCATAGACGTGAAGGAAGACCTCGGAGGTCAAGCTGAGAAACGCCTGTATTATATGCTCCGTCATGGTCAGTACGTGAATGGTACCAGATTTGACTGTCTCTCGTATTTATAGGGAAGAAAAGTTTATGACGTCAGAACATGGTGCATTATGGGCTTGCAACATGAAACGTACACCCCATATTATCTGTGAATATCTGGCGCTGGGGTCACAGTTCCTTCCTGGATGCTTTCATTTGGGTTCCGATGCCGTACCGGCCTCCGTTGTATGGATGCAATTGTCACTGGGCAGACCGAGTCTAGCCGGAGAATCAATGGCATCGTCGTTTGCCTCCGCTTCATTTCTAGGTTTGGAAATTTGTTCATTGGGTTCTGCTGCCGCTTCACTAAGGGCACGAGCCCACCCCAACTGATCAGCTGAGTGCTCGTCCGGTGTAAACAGCTGGTCCACAATAGGCACCACTTTCTCGAAAGCCGTCCACAGATCGGGGTCTAGGGTGAAGCCTCGCGTAGGGTCTTGGTAACGGCCCAGGTGTGGGAAGAAGGGTCCACGGTGTACATAGATGGCATTGTCTATGTGGATGAGGTTTCCGTCGAGCTCACCGCTCAACACCCGTTTAAATTTGGTCCACCCGTCACGGTGTAGCGTAACCGTGTTCGATGCGGTATCAGCGCGCTACCAGCAAACACATTCACGGTCTATCTTCATAGACTTCTAACCCCACCTGGGGCTGCAAGGGGAAGGATGGCTCATAGGACTGGTGACATGGTTGACCCAATGACGAACGGTGAATGACACACACTCTGACTGTCTCTCGTATTTATGGTCAGGTCCCTCGGTGACATGGTTGACCCAATGACGAACGGTGAATGGCACACACTGTGACTGACCCTCGTATATATCGGTTGCACATAAGCGCATCTGTGGAGGCTCTGAAGAGCCGTTCTTTTTCTGCCGCTGTCATTGCCACAGCGCCAGGGTCAATAGGGCAAAGACCATTACTAGGCCAACGAGACGTCGCTGGTTCCGGCGTGAGCGTTCGTGGTCCATATTCCGAGCATCCAGGATGGCTGTCATAGTCCAGTAGTGGTGAGTGCTAGCGAAATGAAACAGTTTGCCACGTCGACGTTCCGTTTTCAAAATCTGCTCCACCGTGTAGTAGTCTTGCTTTGTTTTTACGACAGCCTGTAATTCCGTCTAGTAAAACGTCCCTAACAATGGTTCCCCTTGACGATCTTCCAGTTCGTAGACTCGCTGCTGTCGGGGTAGGCGCCGTTTAAGCAGGAAGTGCTCATCGCTCCAGTTGGGCAAGTAACTTTTCTCGAACTTGCCCTTGACTTTACTGATCCGTACAGGGTCCCCGACCTTGTACACCGCCTTCGTCGTTCGCTGCGATGGCCTGGGGTACAAGACACGCCGGACTTGGGATTCATTGCGTTGGGTCACGGTAATGGGGGCTCTCTCTATACTTCGATGATAGGCTCGATTGTAAC
>JAVTVY010043978.1:0-19882 GCA_036873755.1 Hanleya hanleyi | reverse complement strand
CGGACACAAAACTAGACATTTTTTTTCAGGCATATTTTCTCATCGCATGGGCGGAAACAACTGCCGAAACAAATATTACCTCAAAGGCAGCAAACGAGTTAGCAATGTAAGCCTGAACAATTATATTTTCAATGAATACAAGGTTGTGTTGAGAAATATATCTCAAAATATGATTAATTAATGATTTTCCATCATGACAAAACGAACACCCGACCGGCTTCCAACAAATATGGCGGCGGGTATTCGAAGCTCGAAGTCAGAAAATTGCCAAACTTCAAAAATTCAGATCTCATCAACCAGAACGTCTTATGTGCTCGTTATTGACTATATCGTAACAGGTGTATACTTGCTAACCTTAGTTGTTCGTGATGAAATAATTTAGAAATAAGTGCAATTCGAGCACTTTTGTGACATATAGCAAATGAAGACAGACAGCCCGCTTCCCTTTTCGCTGCGATGGTTTACACGAAAACCGGCTCAGTTATAAAATCCATATCTCCGTAAAATATGAAATGTCCAAACTTTTTTACGTCAGCACATTCTCTTGTATGTGTACTTCCCTTATTTCCCGCAGGAATTTATGCAATATAAATTCTTTCCGCAATAAACTTACAATTTACTGGTAATGGTAACGAAATTCTCCGTCTCAATTTGAGCTTCTTGTACGGCGGCGGAACGCCAAGATCAAAGAGCGCGTGCTGCAACGTAGCAGATCACGTGAGGTCTAAATATAGATCGTTTGTTTACACATATCAGCTGATCGTGTCTGATATATAACAAACAATACCTTATAACAACAGTACTTTCCGTAATATCTGAATAGTTGATAGTCGACCAAGAATTAATTATGACAGAAAAATTATCTTAGATAAGTTTTCGCCCTATTCATAGAAGTATTATTTCCGTCACATCAATTTCTGTCACAGTACTTTTTCAAAAATTTCACCAATTCGCTCCGGGCAAGCCCCTGTGCTGGTTCAATAATTTCAGTCCGTTATGCCGCCATCTTAAACCCACCACCCACCCACCACCATCACAGCCGCCATCTTAAACCCACCACCCACCCACCACCACCACAGCCGCCATCTTAAACCCACCACCCACCCACCCACCACCACAGCCGCCATCTTAAACCCACCACCCACCCACCACCACAGCCGCCATCTTAAACCCACCACCCACCCACCCACCACCACCGCCATCTTAAACCCACCACCCACCCACCACCACAGCCGCCATCTTAAACCCACCACCCACCCACCACCACAGCCGCCATCTTAAACCCACCACCCACCCACCACCACAGCCGCCATCTTAAACCCACCACCCACCCACCCACCACCACAGCCGCCATCTTAAACCCACCACCCACCCATCCACCACCACAGCCGCCATCTTAAACCCACCACCCACCCATCCACCACCACACATGACCCCATGTGACACAATACTCGCTTCTGATTGGCTGATTGGTCTTTCTGTCGGAACTATGCACTCATTGACCTTTTGTCACCCTTTCCGTGACCTCCCTAATATGCAAATTTCTGAGGTCAAGTGACATCCAAATACTCATTGTATACTACTGAGCTGTAGGATGTTTAATTGTTCAAGTCATGGGTTGGTTTGGGAAAGTTTATTACTGAATGTTATTATACGGATTAGTCTTTTCTGAAGAATCACACGAGGTTTTAGATGGGTGGGAATGTGTTTCCCCAGACCAAGTGACAATAGGAGACATAAGAGTAGAATAAAGCATAATATAGCATTATCGGTGTTTTCTGTTTAGACAATTTCTAATATTACTAATTACACCCATATTTCTCGACATTTTGGATAAAATTTCATCAATGTGAGTTTGCCAATTTAGTTCATCATTGAAGTAAACCCCAAGAAATGTGAAAGTACGAACAGACTCGATTGCCAGCCCAAAGATTGATAAATTCGGGATATTAGTGTAGTGAGACCTATTCGGTTTGAAGAGTATATATTTGGTCTTTTTTACATTCAGGGAGAGTTTGTTGCAGGAAAACCAGTTATGCAAGTTTTAGAGTTCCTGGGACATAATGTCCACAAGTCTAGTGGGATTGGTGACTGAAAGGGTGACACTTGTATCATCTGCGAAAAGATTTATGTTCAAGATTAATGAGGCTTTATTTCATGTCATTAATATATATTAGGAATAGTATCAGGCCAAGTATTGATCCCTGGGGAACTCCCGTGCAAATTAAATTAAGAGACGATAGGATACCATTGTATATGATACACACTGTGAGCGAGAAGATAGATAGCTGCGAAACCAGTCGTATGCCATACCACGGAAACCGTAATAATTGAGTTTACACAGGAGAATTTCATGATTAACTGTATCAAAGGCTTTGGAGAGATCAAGAAAAGTGGATATGCTGAACTGTTTCTGTTCCTTAGCTGCAACAAGCGTGTCACATAAAGCTAGATCACTATATCTACTAAGCGTGAATGTCCACTATGTCTACAAGTTTCAAGGTAGTCCGCTGGTGTTTTTTTTCGCTTTGGCGGCCATTTTCTATGTTTTTGCCTGTTTCTGCCAGGAGGTTACCTCCCATTCCTAGGTTCTCCATGGCTCAGAAGCTGACTTATCAGAAGAATGCACACAGGTATATTGAACGCAACATAATACTGTGGTGAAAAAAATCATATGACCACACATACCAATATTCTAACTGCATATAACTAAATTGGGGCGATCTAAAGACCTATCTGTATTTCAGATCTTGTGTCTCAGCAAAGCTTTTCTTGTAGATATTCATGCGGACATCTTGCATGACATGATCACACGGCCCTAGCACCGGCTTAAGCGGTATTAGATACAAACACTCCAGAGCAATGATGTAATAGCCCTATCAAGTCATCCGATGGAAAGCAATAAGCTATGTGATCGTTCAATGGAAAAACGGCCCAAACAGGGAAACTAGTAGTAGATTGCAAGTTGTTATTCAGAACACAAGTATATGGACTATTTCATCCAACAAGCCAGGAGTAGAGTGTTCGTCTGTATGGGTACACGCACTCAACGAAGACATGGACGCGCTCGGGAGAATCGTCAAATCTCCCGCTCGTGACGCGGGAACAAAGCGGTCAAGAAATGACCCAAATGACGACGCACATCGACCAGGGACATCTTTGTGTACACATGGCCTTGAGCCACCCAGTGTCGTGCCCCTCCAGCAACACGGGATTTGATTTGGGGATCGACTTACCGACGTAGACCAGTGCCGAACAGCGGCTATGGGTGAACCATCTCCCTCTCTCCAGCATTACTGACTCTTGCCCATCGCGTCACTGTCAGCAATGCAGATACGGCCTACGTGGATTTAGCCCATAAGTACTTGTACGTGAAAGCAAGTACCGCCAATGGGAACTACAACAGACTCGGTGCTATGGTGGGCCCGACGAATCTCTGACTGCACTCCCTGTTTATTCAGGTGGCGACTCACTCACCAGTGACTCGACAAACACGTACCCGTACCGGGCCTTCAGCGCGACGCTGCTGTTGTAAGGCCAAGAAGCGATAAGGTATAAGTTGACAACCCCCTTTTTCTTCCGACACAATCCTAAGCACATGGGCACGGGAGTAAAAGACAGAGTCTTATGGTGGCCAGTATCTCGGCCGCTTTCATCGGCCGTCTGCACGTATACCTGTTCATGCAAAAACGTTACCTCTTGAACAAGGTATCCATCAAACTCCGACCTTCGCCTTGATGGCCACCGATGTTGAAGGGCGCACAGCTGACTATAATATCATCATCCAAGACGTGCTGTATATCCGTAAAGTGAAACCGAATCCACCCATGCAATTGAGACACCTAAAGCCTTGGCGTAAAAAAAACTGCCCAACACCTCACCCGATGTGTGTAAACCAAATTGTTCTCTGTGCCTACAGGGAAACATGAATGTTAACAAATAAAATTTTCAACTCGGCCTATCTGGAGAACCCGTTTTATTTTAAACATTTCAACATCGCTTTTGTGGCATTGTATCTGGACGAGCAGCTGGTCCCGGTCACTGCCCTAACACCGAACTATGGACGAGGTAATCTCACCCGGTCTATCAGAGACTCTTTACAGCGACATGACAAGTCAAACAGGACGAAGGGAATCACATTAGTCAAACCGAATCCTGTTACTGCCAGGATTTGTACATTATGTAACCTAAATCTTCCTCAAGATGAGAAACATTTTCTCTTAATTTGTCCTCTATATACTCAAAAAAGAACAAAGCCTTTTCGGGAATTGCACAATATACCTGCGTCTCGTCTATTCAAATACATAATGGATCCTCGTAACTCTTTGAATGCCCAATATGTCTACATGTTCCGCTGATGGTTTTTCGCTTTGGTGGACATTTTCCATGTTTTTCCCTGTTTATGCCAGGAGGTTACCTCCCTTTCCTAGGTTAAGAGATGGGAAATTACTTTTAAAGTCTTCTATCCGAGACTTTTGTGCAGCAACATTCATTCAGTTTGATAGATTTTGATAGACATTGTGATTATCTTCAAACAGTTAGAACATAATAAAAAGTTAAATACCGGTACTATTTATGTGAGCTTTACATGAATATGCTTCAAAACCAGGGCTATTCCCTATGTTTTCTGGGTTATCAAATGGAGCATGGGTCAGTCCGCTTAATAGTGTCTACAGCTAAAAAATGCACATGAACTATATTTTTTCTTTGTTGTTTTCCTCATATCACACAATCACGAATGCAACAACACACATTACTTAAAAAGATAATTACTTTGATTTGCCACCAGCGGACATCCTTAAGATACGAGGGACACAGTATCATTAGATATACTACTACATAACATCAATTGTCTGACTCATGCTTATTATGTATTATAAAATGTTTCTGTTCTTGCTTTTGTACGTTGTCTTTCGTGGATGTAAAGTAAAATAAATTTGAGTTGCATTGAATTGATTCAGTCAATTGATTCTTGAGGACTTCGCTGACAGGTACGCGTTGTTTTGCTTCATTCTGACCCCGACAATCAGCTGAACCTCGTCAATACGGTCGGAAATCCACTTTGCACGAGCCCTCTGAAGAACCATCAATGTGATTTGTAACGTCGCGTTCGACGACACCATTTAGGTAAATAAGACGTGCAACGTCCTCTGTGACTTTGTCTAACCTGGACGCAGACAGATCTCAGTCATGCTCGAGAATAATTCGTTGAGCCCTTATGGTCTGTTCTCACAAGGTGGTTCTCAGGTTGTTGTTCTTACATTGTTGTTCGATGAATAAAAACAATATTCTCATCTTGCCTTGTGTGTATTCTGTACAATGGGCTATAAAGTCTGTGTTTCCGTGTGGTGGGTACGATCCGTAGTGCGGAGAATGTCCACTCATTGCTCGATCCTATCATGGACACTGCAGAGTTAAGTTAACTGAACACCAAATAAGTCTTTTGTTAAGTCATTTGGACTGAAACGGGTTAACAAAATTCGCAAGTGTATTTTTGTAGCCATCCCGCGTTTTTACGGTCCCTGTCGAAACTTCGCTGTGCCTGGCCTAATAGTCCCCGCGCTTGAACAGAAATGTGGGATTCCAAATTTAACCTAGGTGGTATAGGTCAGTCAGTCAGCGGGCTGGGAAAGTAGCCAACCAGTCCCCCAGAACACAAACCAATGGAAGAGCTATGCAGTGAAGCAGACAGTTGTTCAATGGCATTGTCCCGTCTCTTAGAGATGCGTTAGAGAAGGCTAAGCCAATTCCTACCCCAAGAGCGGGTGGTTCGGGGGCGGTTAAACGTGCTTCTGCGGAAGCTTCCGGTCCGAACCAACAACCCAGACCGACTACTTCATTTCCGGTCCGAAGGGAAAGTCACAGGAGGCTGCTGGGCGCACGCCACAACAGCAAGGCCAGGCCAATCCCAGCGAAAAAGGCAAAGGAGAAGGCCCTGGCAAGAAGCAGCAGAGTCGGTGACGATTCGGGCCATACTGACATGGTGGGATCACGAATTGCCGCAAATTCTGGTCCCGCCGAAATCCAGACACCCAGTTAGGGGGCGACATCAAGGATGTTGGCGAAATTGGCAAACATTGGGGATGGATCCATGGGTAACCCGTGTCCTACGGTACGATATCTATGTGAAATTTGGCAACACAATATATCAACAGCATATAGGTATTCCAATGGGTACTAATTGTGCACCCCTATTGGCTGACCTATATCGGTTCTCTTATGAATATGACTATATGCAGGCGCTTTCAAAAAGCGATTCATTCAAAGCTCGTTCCTTCTCATTCGCCAAACGCTATATAGACAATCTTCTCGCTGTGGATACTCGCTATATAAATGACGCAGTGAAGGATATATATCCACCTGCACTGGATTTGAAGAAAACTACAGATAACCCTACAGGCACATTGCATTTAGACCTATATCTCTATAAAAATGAAGCGGGTCTTCTCTCTCGTCGACTGTATGACAAAAGAGATGATTACAATTTCGACATCGTAAACTATCCCTTTCTGGACAATAATATTCCAGTGGGACCTGCATATGGCGTAGCCTATACATATCACGCCTAGTAGCATTTGCTAGATCCTGTGTTAAATGTGACGATTTTAATCAACATCACAAAACATTGTTGCAGAAACTTATAAAACAGAGCTACACCACCAAGCGCCTCCACTCAAAGTTTCTCAAATTTGGCGATACATATCGCATGCTGATAGCAAAATACGAGCGTAGCGTGCAAGATTTATGGCGTTACGTTTCGTAACTTATGTCTAATTCCGCTTAACCCGGGGCTAGGGGCCGTATGAACGCATGTACTTCAAGATCCTCATGGTACTCATATGAACAGTCACAATCAAAGCGTGACTGGGATACATCATTCTTTAGATGACGACTTTACAATGAATATTACGGATTGAGAATACTGATCAGCAATACGGATTTGATATTTTTGGAACATCATGATGTCTTGCCGGCATCATTGAAAACTGTTGACCGCTTCTCTCTTGCAGGAAACAAGCCTATGTTTATGTATACTATGATTGTCTTTTTGAATTTGGTGCTAATACTGTTATATGGAATATGGAATAGGTCTTTAGATTATGGACGCGGATATTCTCTAATGGACGACAGCTGAATTATGAATGACGGACCAGACACTTGTAATCCCATGGAAATTTGAGCGGATCCACCCCTTACTGCTGCTCCGATGCCTTCTCGGATACCAATACGAAAGGCACATCTTCTGGTAGCACAGGCCTCTGTGGAAAAACTCATCCAGAAGCATGCAGTGATAGAAATTTCGGTCAACGACCGGTCCCTTGGATTCTATTCACCGGTGTTCCTTGTGCCAAAGAAGTGAGTGAGTGAGTAGGATTTTTAACGTCGTTTTCAACACTGTTTCAGTCATATCACGACGGTGCCTACATGTGCCAGAGCACGAGAGTGTCCACAGTTCCTATTATTCTGGACACTGATCAGCCCAGTTAGTTGTGCCAAAGAAGGATACACCGGAAGTGCGCATGGTCATAAACCTGCTCAGGCTGAACAAGGACTTCCTCACCAAACCTCAATTTCGAATGGAATCCTTCCGGTCTATCAAGACTGCACAATCGGGATATAAAATACCATTTCTACCTCGACGATTTCATTATCAGGAATATGTGCAAGGACCAACTCCGATGCGATACAATGGCGCATCCTCGAATTATTGGGTTATCTCCCTCGCGAAGAAAAATCGGATTTAACGCCGTCACGACAGCGATGCTTACTTGGCGTGGCCTACGACTCCAATTTGGTTCGTGCTCGACCACCAGAAGTCGCTGGCGCAAGATATGTCACGAGATACCTATATTCATCAGACATTCTTGCCGAACCGCCCTCCAGTTAACATCAGTAATCAGCCTGTTGACACGCACTCAGGATGTCACACCGAGAGGCCGATTACAGTTACGACCATTAATGATCTATCTGAATCATCATTGGCCACACAGGCACAGGAATCCCATAATTCCTGTCACAGAGGAAATCAGACATCACCTATCGTGGTGGCTGGACCCCCTCAATGTGATGCCTGGAGTAACACTGCTTCCGTTCACGCAACTGGTCAGTTGTTCACGGATGCGTCGATGCAGGGGCACACCTCGGGTTCAAGACGATATCAGGCTTTTGGACTCCTCCTGAGAGGTCGTTACACATCAATGTATTGGAGTTCATAGCCGTGAATCGAGCGATACTCACATTGATAGACGACCTCAGAGGCCAGTTGATCCTGGTAGCCACGGACAACACAACCATCCTGGCATACATAAACAAGATGGGAGGAACTCGGTCAATCTAACTGTTAAAACAAACCGAGATTCTATTCCACTTCTGCTGGCAACACGACCTAGTCCTTCGCGCCAGACACATACCAGGTCATCTGAATGTTCATCCCATCATTCATGGGATGTTCCTTTGTTTATAGAGTTGCTTGAATTTCTCATTAAAAATATCTATGTAAAATTTGGCAACACAATATATCAACAGCATATAGGTATTCCAATGGGTACTAATTGTGCACCCCTATTGGCGACTATATCTGTTCTCTTATGAATATGACTATATGCAGGCGCTTTCAAAAACCGATCCATTCAAAGCCCGTTCCTTCTCATTCACCAAACGCTATATAGACGATCTTCTCGCTGTGGATAATCGCTATATAAATGACGCAGTATATCCACCTTCACTCGATTTGTTGCAAACTACAGATAACCCTACAGGTACATCGTATTTAGACCTATATCTCTATAAAGATGAAGCGGGCCTTCTCTCTCGTCGATTGTATGACAAAAGAGATTATTACAATTTCGACATCGTAAACTATCCCTTTCTGAACAGTAATATTCCAGTGGGACCTGCATATGGCGTATACATGTCACGCCTAGTAGCATTTGATAGATCCTGTGTTAAAAGTGACGATTTTAATCAACGTCACAAAACATTGTTGGAGAAACTTATAAAACAGGGCTACACCACCAAGAGCCTACACTCAAAGTATCTCAAATGCATCGCATGCTGATAGCAAAATATGAGCGTAGCGTGCAAGATCTATGGCGTTACGTTTCGTAACTAGTGTCTAATTCCGCTTAACCCGGGGCTAGGGGCCGTATGAACCCATGTACGTCAAGATCCTCATGGTACTCATATGAGCATCACAATCAAAGCGTGACTGATATACATCATTCTTTAGATGACGACTTTACAACGAATATTATGGATTAAGAATGCTGATCAGCGATACGGATTTGATATTTTTGGAACATCATGATGTCTTGCCGGCATCATTGAAAACTGTTGACCGCTTCTCTCTTGCAGGAAACAAGCCTATGTTTATGTATACTATGATTGTCTTTTTGAATTTGGTGCTAATACTGTTATATGGAATAAAAATAGATCTTTGGATTATGGACGCGGATATTCTCTAATGGACGACGGCTGAATTATGAATGACGGACCAGACGCTTGTAATTCTAGCCGACGCTCTGTCCAGGAAACATCAGATAATACCGACGGAGTGGCAATTACACCCAGATATTCTGCGCCAGATCAATCAGATTTGGGAAACTCCGCAGATAGATCTGTTTGCCACTCACCTCAACCATCAACTCCCACTGTACACCAGTACTGGACACACAAGCAGCAGCAGTCGATGCATTGTCGCAGGATTGGTCGGGGCTAATAGCGTACGCGTTTCCGCCTCCGGCAATCCTGCCATTTGTACTACAAAAGATACGCGCGCATCCGTGCATCGTGTATCTAATAGTTCCGTGGTAGCCATCTCGACCGTGGTTTCCCGACCTTCTAGAGTTGGTGGTCGACGTTCCAAGACGTCTTCCACAATGGGAAAAACTACTTCGATAACCGAAGTCAACCATTTTCCACCACCAACCTAAACTATTCCATCTGCACCTGTGCAAGTACTCAGCTCTCCGAGGCGGTTTTTTTCTCGGGAAGCTGCGCAGAGAATGGTCGCTTTCACTCGAACCTCCACTTCCGCATGCTATCAGAGAAAGTGGCAGGTCTTCAATGAGTGGTGTTTTGGAAGAAATATTGATGCCCATCATGTCTATGTTCAGCAGATAGCAAATTTCCTGCTATTCCTGTTCCAGGATAAAGGTTTGGCCCCATCGATTGTGGATGGCTACAGAGCGGCGTTGTCTAGGATTATCAACCCTTCTACGGGTGTTAATCCAGCCTCCGAACCTAATTCAACATAATTAATCAATCTGATTAAAACTCAGACTTAATAACCGCTCCCATATCTGACATGTCGCTAATTAAGATCTGGGACAGTTCCTATAACAAATCCGTCAGATGAACTCCGAATCAAATAGTTCCCGGGTCAAATAGTTGCCCAATAAGACGCCTCGTAGTATAGCGTGACGGCTAATCTCCTAATCTCCGTTGTTGTTGCGATGCAGTTATGCACTGATTTTATGAAACAAAATAACCGTACCTATATATCCAGCAGTGCAAGAAATATCCCTTGATCTTTTCATCTGGTCTGTCATTGAAGAGAGCAACGGGGAGCGAATAATAATCTTCGGTGATCGCTTATGGACTGGAGTCGAGGCACGATTCTCGTTGGACATACCTGTATATGGCGAGATTATGCTGGTGGACGTTTCGTCCCCGAGGCCCGCCCCCTATACAGACCTTTTGGTCTTTGATATATGTTGGCATTCATGGGAAGTTGATGCTGGGTCGACATCGGGCCTTACAGACTAGTTTTTTGTGTTAAATGCCGTCATTTTCATCTGACGACGATACAGCTAACCAAGCCCCAGTGTACGAGTTGTCACAGCGAAACAGCTCTTCAACTACCAATATGCGAGCTGTCAGAGCATTTCCATCATAGCTCTCTGGATTTGTGTCTAATACCGCCTATGCCGGTACTAGGGGCCGTGTGGTCATATCATCCAAGTTGCCATATGAACAGGTACAATAAAAGCGTACCTGAGATACAACACATATCACGAATCGTTAGATTCTTGGTATGTGCTTTAGAATAGGTTAACCGGAAGACTATACTGTGAAGTCATGTGACTCTGTCAGTATGTCGACACCTCTTCCCACTTCCCTTATATGTGTTGTAATACGTTGTTCTTAATACTATTCCAGAATTTGTGGCCAAGAACCAATCTCTGTACGACTGTACTTCTAGGGAGTTAAGATTCCCGCTTTAGTGGATTTCCTGACCTCGGGTCTCGAATCGGATAATCTCATGTGTCCGGTCCAAGAACCAGTCTCTGTACGACTGTACCTCTAGAGAGTTAAGATTCCCGCTTTAGCGGATTTCCTGACCTCGGGTCTCGAATCGGATAATCTCATGTGTCCGGTCCAAGAACCAGTCTCTGTACGACTGTACCTCTAGAGAGTTAAGATTCCCGCTTTAGCGGATTTCCTGACCTCGGGTCTCGAATCGGATAATCTCATGTGTCCGGTCCACGCCCTTACTGTGTATATTAATCGCACTAAAGTACTACGTGCTGGGCGAAGGCGATTATTTATACCATTTTGTCGCCGGAGTCAGCAAGAGATATCAAACAATACTATCTCCTCCTGGATCTCCAAAACTATTAGATTAGCCTACCATGAAGTGTCACCGATGCAGGCTGCGTTGTATAAAGTCTCTGACCAATCACAGTCCTGGCCTTTATGGACCAATAGGTCAGTAACTGACATTATGAGCGCCTTTTACGGGAGATCGCATACAACCTTTGCATCAAAATATCTGGTGGATATGACGCTCATCAAGGACGATCTATATTCTTTGGGACCGTTAATGACGGCACAACGAATCACCGGTGTCGGGTCGATACACAGACATTAGAGGCCTGTGTGTTTTTATCGGTTTTTAGTGGCAAGAATTCACGTTCCCACATAAGAAGTCTTTTCTAGAAAAGGGGGGGGGGGGGCCCAGTAACAGCGTTTACGATACCGTTACATTACACTGTTACTGATGGGCCTTTCAGGAAGTCCACGCTTAGCTAAGCTTTAACGGTCAGCCTGGAGTCCCATGCTGGTGCCCGCCACAATGCTTTCGCGCTGATTTCACTGTCGCTTTGCTCTCCCAGCCATCCTTCTATGGCATTCTCGCATATGCCAGTAAGGTCAGTTTTACTGCGTAAAAAAAAAATATAAAAATTTACAAGTAATTTTTACATTTTGAGCTAAAACTTACCTTACTGCTAGAGTAATGTTCCCACCCGACCTCCTCTCTTGGGACTTTACGTTTTGGCGTAAGAAGAGACGAGCATTGTATGCTGATATGGGCGCTTGGGCATTGTGGTGGGAAGAACTGTGCTATTGTTTAAATTCTTCACTTGATTAATCCGTGTTAGCACAGGAACGCATATGTCAGTAAGGTAAGTTTTAACTTAAAAATATAGAAATTACCTGTAATTTTTTTTATTTTCGTATGACAAATGTGTATGAAATAAAACACAAGATGGCTGCCTGCAAGAGAAAAGCTGTCAACAGTTTTCAATGATTTCGGCAAAACCAGATCCTGTATATAAAATCCCAATCACTGATCATTATTTTTTATCCAAATGAATTCCATGTCGTTTCCAGAGTATGTATCTCAGTTACACTTTGATTGTGACTCTTCCTTTGCCATTGAAAAGTCAACGTGATATTCGAACGGTCCCTAGCCCCGGGTTAAGCGGAATTAGACACAGGTTACGAAACGTAGCGCCAGAGATCTTGGACGTTCCGATTGTATTTCATCGACAGTGTTGTACCATATTTTTCTCAGAATTTGAGAAACTTTGAATGGAGCTATTTGGTTGTATAGCCCTGCTTGACCAGTTTCTGCAGTAATATTCTGTGGCATTGATTAAAATCGTCAGTCTACACATGATCTAGCAAATGCTACCAGACGAGATATGTATACGCCGAATGGGTAGTTAACTATCTCAAAATTGTAATCGTCTCTCTTGCCGTGGAATCGATGTGAGAGAAAGCCGCGAATGGTAATGGTATAGGTCCAGATATCATGTCCTATCTGGGCTATCTGTGCGTTCCGTCAAATCCAGAGAAGGGGGTAAATATGCTTCACAGCGTTGCTATTATAGGGGTTATTCAGTGCTAGGAGATTGTCTAAATAGCGTTTGGCGGACGTAATTTCTGCGTATAGGCGTATTCATACGAGAAAAGATATATAGATCTAAAAAGTGGTGCGGTCAAGACGCCTCTCGCTTCTTGGACTCGGCGCTTGACTACCTCGATGACGGGGGCACCGCTGAACGTATCGCCTAGGACTCGCACACCACTTCGGAATGTTTGTGTGCCGATGTTATGAGCGAGAGAAAATGTTCGACTAGGCTCCCGAGCATGTTCTCGAGTTTGTGGCCCGGTTAAATGCGGGTACCGCTAAGGACGGGCATGCCACCGCCGTCTTGTTTGGTATAGTTGTCCTCATGGCTGTGTACATCGCACACATAAGGCACCACCTTCATCGTGTAAAGTTCGGCGATCGGGCTTTTCGAAAATGACGTGTCAGTACCACTTTTGCACGTGAGACAAAGCCGCGATAATTCTTGTAAAGGTATAGGCCCAAATATGATGTCCCTTCTGGGCTATCTATGTGTCCCGTGAAATCGATTAAAGGGGGTAAATATCCACAGCGCCGCTATTATAGGGGTTATCCAGTGCTAGAAGATCTTCTATATAGCGTTTGGCGAATGAGAAGGGATGCGCCCTGGAATGGATATCTCTTAATTTCTGCATATAGGCGTATTCACACGAGAACTGATATAGTCATCTACCAAAAGTTGTGCACAATTTGAACCCATTGGGATCCCTATAAACTGTTGGTATATGGTATTGCCGAAATTCACATGGGCGATTCGGGGTCTATCCCAGCCTGGAGGAGGGGACGGGGGGTCACTACCAACCTTCACCCCATTTATTTTCGTCACCCCTTGCGGCAGAGATTGAAACTGCCCACATTATATATTTGGATCAAGTCTCACAAAAAATGCACACCGTCCAAGAAAGCCGTCGTGATAACGTCACATGACCTCCCAGTGACATCATCATATCAGAAGTCAATCGCTTGGTTGGAGGTCGACTGGCACTGCGCCTCGGGGTTGGAGATCTTTCAGTAACTTGACCCATGGCTTGTTCCGCTTTGGCTGTCAAGACGCCTCTCACTTCTTTGGCTAGGCGTTTGACTGCCTGTCGGACGGAAACACAGCTGAACCCATCACCTAGGGTATGACAAATGTGTATGAAATAAAACACAAGATGGCTGCCTGCAAGAGAAAAGCTGTCAACAGTTTTCAATGATTTCAGCAAAACCAGATCCTGTATATAAAATCCCAATCACTGATCATTATTTTTTATCCAAATGAATTCCATGTCGTTTCCAGAGTATGTATCTCAGTTACACTTTGATTGTGACTCTTCCTTTGCCATTGAAAAGTCAACGTGATATTCGAACGGTCCCTAGCCCCGGGTTAAGCGGAATTAGACACAGGTTACGAAACGTAGCGCCAGAGATCTTGGACGTTCCGATTGTATTTCATCGACAGTGTTGTACCATATTTTTCTCAGAATTTGAGAAACTTTGAATGGAGCTATTTGGTTGTATAGCCCTGTTTGACCAGTTTCTGCAGTAATATTCTGTGGCATTGATTAAAATCGTCAGTCTACACATGATCTAGCAAATGCTACCAGACGAGATATGTATACGCCGAATGGGTAGTTAACTATCTCAAAATTGTAATCGTCTCTCTTGCCGTGGAATCGATGTGAGAGAAAGCCGCGAATGGTAATGGTATAGGTCCAGATATCATGTCCTATCTGGGCTATCTGTGCCATACAAAGCTAGATTCATAGCTGGTTCTAGAAGCTGCACCACCAAGCTTCTTTCAACCCTATTGACGAGGGCCCTTCAGGAGGTAAAAGCATTTTGGGAAAGGTATTGCGCCACTATTTCTAAAAACTGTATTGAATGTATGTGGATATTAAAAAAACTCAAAATGTCTTACGGAGGAACTTGATGCTAAAGGTCACATACCGTACAGACATGTATCCACATGGGATTTCGCGACTCTCTATACTACAATCCCTCATCAGGACCGTATTGACCGTCTAAGTTCATTAATAGTATCTGTATCCAAGAAAACTGATCGTAGATATATTAATGTCGGAAGCCATAAAGCATTCTTTAGCTCTACTACATACAAGAGATATCATTCATGGGATGTTTCTTTGTTTATAGAGTTGCTTGAATTTCTCATTAAAAAATATCTATGTGAAATTTGGCAACACAATATATCAGCAGCATATAGGTATTCCAATGGGTACTAATTGTGCACCCTGTTGGCTGACCTGTATCTGTTCTCTTATGAATATGACTATATGCAGGCGCTTTCAAAAACCGATCCATTCAAAGCCCGTTCCTTCTCATTCACCAAACGCTATATAGACGATCTTCTCGCTGTGGATAATAGCTATATAAATGACGCAGCGAAGGATATATATCCACCTTCACTGGATTTGAAGGAAACTACAGATAGCCCTACAGGCACATCATATTTAGATCTATATCTCTATAAAAATGAAGCGGGCATTCCCTCTCGTCGACTTTATGACAAAAGAGATGATTACAATTTCGACATCGTAAACTATCCCTTTCTGGACAGTAATATTCCAGTGGGACCTGCATATGGCGTATACATATCCCGCTTAGTAGCATTTGCTAGATCTTATGCTAAATGTGACGATTTTAATCAACGTCACAAAACATTGTTGCAGAAACTTATAAAACAGGGCTATTCCTCCAAGCGCCTCCACTCAAAGTTTCTCAAATTTTGCGATACATATCGCATGCTGATAGCAAAATACGAACGTAGCGTGCAAGATCTATGGCGTTACGTTTCGTAACTTGTGTCTAATTCCGCTTAACCCGGGGCTAGGGGCCGTATGAACCCATGTAGTTCAAGATCCTCATGGTGCTCATATGAACAGTCACAATCAAAGCTTGACTGAGATACACCATTCTCTAGATAACGACTTTAGAACGATTATTATGGATTAAGAATACTGATCAGCGATACGGATTTTATATTTTTGAAACATCATGATGTCTTGTCGGCATCATTGAAAACTGTTGACCGCTTCTCTCTTGCAGGAAACTAGCCTATGCTTATGTATACTATGATTTTCTTTTTTGAATTTGGTGCTAATACTGTTATATGGATATGGAATAGGTCTTTGGATTATGGACGCGGATATCCTTTAATGGACGACGGCTGAATTATGAATGACGGACTAGACGCTTGTATTCCGTTAAATCCAAAGAAGGGGGTAAATATGCTTCACAGCGTTGCTAATCCAGTGCTAGGAGATTGTCTGTATAGTGTTTGGCGGACGTAATTTCTGCGTATAGGCGTATTCATACGAGAAAAGATATATAGATCTACCAAAAGTGGTGCGGTCAAGACGCCTCTCGCTTCTTGGACTCGGCGCTTGACTACCTCCCGCTGAACGTATCGCCTAGGACTCGCACACCACTTCGGAATGTTTGTGTGCCGATGTTATGAGCGAGAGAAAATGTTCGACGAGGCTCCCGAGCATGTTCTCGAGTTTGTGGCCCCGTTAAATGCGGATTCCGCTAAGGACGGGCATGCCACCGCCGTCTTGTTTGGTATAGTTGTCCTCATAGCTGTGTACATCGCACTCATAAGGCACCACCTTCATCATGCAAAGTACGGCGATCGGGCTTGTCGAAAATGACGTGTCAGCACCACTTTTGCACGTGAGAGAAAGCTGCGATAATTCTTGTAATAGTATAGGCCCAAATATTCCAGCCCTTCTGGGCTATCTGTGTGTCCCGTGAAATAGATTAAAGGGGTAAATATCCACAGCGCCGCTATTATAGGGGTTATCCAGTGCTAGAAGATCTTCTATATAGCGTTTGGCGAATGAGAAGGGATGCGCCCTGGAATGGATATCTCTTAATTTCTGCATATAGGCGTATCCATACGAGAACTGATACAGTGATCTACCAAAAGTGGTGCACAATTTGAAACCCATTGGGATCCCTATAAACAGTTGGTATATGGTATTGCCGAATTTCACATGGGCGATTCGGGGTCTATCCATCCTGCCGGAGGGGGCGGGAGGTCACTACCCACCTTCACCCCATTTAGTTTCGTCACCCCTTGCGGCAGAGGTTTGAAACTGTCCACATTATATATTTGGATCAAATCTTACCAAAAAAATGCAAACAGTCTAAGAAAGCCGTCATGATAACTTCACATGACCTCACAGTGACATCATCATATCAGAAGTCAATCGCTTGGTTGGGCGTCGACTAGCACTGCGCCTCGGGGTTGGAGATCTTTCAGTAACTTGGCCCGTGGCTTGTTCCGCTTTGGCTGTCAAGACGCCTCTCGCTTCTTTGGCTAGGCGTTTGACTGCCTGTCGGACGGAAACACCGCTGAACCCATCACCTAGGGCTCGCACACCACTTCGGATGGCTTGTGTCCTGATCACTTACGCCCCGCATGTTACGAGCGGGAAACAGTTTTGACCATGCTTCCGAGCATGTTCTCGAGTCCATAGAATGCGCATACCGCTAAAGACGGGCATGCCACCGCCGTCTTGTTTGGTGTGATAGTCCGCATAGCCGTTTCTATCGCACTTATGAGGCATCCCCTTCATCATCAAGTTTGGCAATCGGGCCTGTCGAAAATGAATTGTCATCACCACTTTTTCATGTTCGAATGTCATTCCTTATACGGATGTCGGTGTATCGGACGGGTAGATAGAACACGTGGTTAAAACTTTAAATTGCGTGACTTAATTTCCGTATTGGCCTTTTAACGGACAGATGCGTAGCAGGAAGAGATTGCAACTCCCGAGTATGTATGTGTCTCAATCAGGCCTGAATAGATATGCGGGTCACATAAACCAGCATTCAGGTGCATCATAATTGGACCCGCGCTATAACTCACACTCGGCTCCATGATCAACTGGAACTTTTGATTGTGTTCCTGAATTTAACGAACTCGGCCAGCTTTGCCATTTCACGAGGGGCTCCTCTTTGCCTCGGCGTCCTTCGGTTCATGGGATGTTTCTTTGTTTATAGAGTTGCTTGAATTTCTCATTAAAAATATCTATGTGAAATTTGGCAACACAATATATCAACAGCATATAGGTATTCCAATGGGTACTAATTGTGCACCCCTGTTGGCTGACGTATATCTGTTCTCTTATGAATATGACAATATGCAGGCGCTTTCAAAAACCGATCAATTCAAAGCCCGTTCCTTCTCATCGCTATATAGACGAACTTCTCGCTGTGGATAATCGCTATATAAATGACACAATGAAGGATATATATACATTCACTGGATTTGAAGGAAACTACAGATAGCCCAACCGGCACATCATATTTAGACCTCTATCTCTATAAAAACGAAGCGGGCCTTCTCTCTCGTCGACTTCATGACAAAAGAGATGATTACAATTAGTCCAAAACTATCCCTTTCTAAACAGCAATATTCCAGTGGGACCTGCATATGGCGTATACATATCTCGCCTAGTAGCATTTATTAGATCCTGTGTTAGATGTGACGATTTTAATCAACGTCACAAAACATTCTTGCAGAAACTTATCAAACAGGGCTATACCACCAAGCGCCTCCACTCAATGTTTCTCAAATTTGGCGATACATATCGCATGCTGATAGCAAAACAAGAGCGTAGCGTGCAAGATCTATGGCGTTACGTTTCGTAACTTGTGTCTAATTCCGCTTAACCCGGGGCTAGGGGCCGTGTGAACCCATGTACTTCAAGATTCTGATGGTGCTCATATGAACAGTCACAATCAAAGCGTGACTGAGATACATCATTCCCTAGATGACGACTTTACAACGAATATCGTATGGATTAAGAATACTGATCAGCGCTACGGAGTTGATACTTTTGAAACATAATGATATCTTGCCGGCATCATTGAAAACTGTTGACCGCTTCTCTCTAGCAGGAAACAAGCCTATGTTTATGTATAGTATGATTGCCTTTTTGAGTTTGGTGCTAATGCTGTTATATGGAATATGGAATAGGTACTTTGGATTATGGACCCGGATATTCTTTGATGGACTACGACTGAATTATGAATGACGGGCTAGACGCTTGTAATTCCAAATCATACACCCGCGCGTGGTGGGGTACGCGGCGTTTGATCACAAAGTGCTGGTCGCTCCAGTTGGGAAGGTAACTTTTTCGAACTTGCCATTGACCTTGCTGGTGCGCACGTGCTCCCTCACTGAGAGGTATACCCCAGTGCGCGTTGGGGATTGGGATCGCACAAGACAGCCCGAGCTGGGTTTCGTCGCCCTTGGTCACTTGAGAGCACTGAAAACTGCTGCGACACGCCGAATCGATGTACAGACGTATTTTTTTGACTATGAAATATTTATACATGAGACCTTTACAGGTGCGGCTTGCCCTCATTTTAGGTGTGAAAGAAGAACACGTGGTGCACTTTCAGAAACTTTTGAAAGAGTTTCTTAAGGAATTCTTATATACCGGTTGCCGTTGTTGTTTTGGCAAATGCACTCATGCCGACCAAATCCGCTTGCCATTGGGCATCTATGCCGCCAACAATGATCCGATTGCGTGGAAAATGACATCGGGCAGCTCGGTATAAGGTATACTCGATGTGGACACGTGAAGGAAGACAGTGCATGAATGACGCACACTGTCACTTTTTGTAGTAATTTTAAGAAGAGTTCCTGGACGACCTTTTTCCGACATTCCTCTGCGGCATTTCTACCAGGTTGAGGGATGATGTGGACGCTTATAGGGTGTTCTATCTGTT
>JAVTVY010043977.1:0-20777 GCA_036873755.1 Hanleya hanleyi | reverse complement strand
CGACGACGATGCCATTGATTACCCCGCTACACTAAGTCAGCCCAATGACATGACCACCTGATCCTTTGATCTCACGGGGTTCTCCCTATAAATACGAGAGACAGTGAAATCTGGTACCATTCACGTACTGACCATGACGGAGCATATAGTACTGGCGTATTTCAGCTTGACCCCCGAGGTTTTCCTGACACGTGTATGCGGATAAGGTCGATATCATGGAGGAGGTGGTGGGAGACACGGACCCTACACAACCGTGCCCGGCTCACATTCGTCTGTCCCGGGAGGGTTGGACCAAATTCAAACGGGTGTTGTCTGGTGAACTGGACGGCGACCTCATCCACTTGTGTCACGATGTGTACATTCGACGCGGCCCTTTCTTTGCTCAATTGGCTCGGCTAGATGGAGGTACAGTGCATTTTACCCTTCACCCGGATCTATGGTCTGCATTGGAAGATGCCGTGGTGGATGTGGATGAAGTGCTTATCAAGCGGTCATCAGACGAGTTGGACTGGTCATTGACCATGGCCACTGTGGAAGTCCACGAAGAAAATCAGAAAGAAACTCAGGCCCAAGATATACCTGTTATAAATAAACGATAGAGCCAGGGTCCATCATCATTTTGTCACCATGAAGCGCTGGGAGAAGGTGTTGGATAACTTATACTACAGTCCCGACAGTCCGGCAGCCTATAGTGCATTGTCGGCTCTCTATCGAGCGGCCAAACCCCAGGGGGTACAACGTGCCCAAGTCGGAGATTGGTTAAGAAGACAAGACACCTATACCTTACATCGATCTGTCCGTCGCCATTTTCTACGGAACCGGGTCATCGTGGGAGGAATAGATGCCCAGTGGCAAGCGGATTTGGTGGATATGAGCGCCTTTGCCAAACACAACGATGAGAATCGGTATATCTTGACGTGCATCGATATCCTATCTAAGTATGCGTGGGTGGTACCCATCCGGGCGAAAACGGGGGCAAATCTCATAGCGGCGTTCACAGACATCTTCAAGACCGGGCGCAACCTTTGTATTTGCAAACCGACGAAGGCACGGAATTCCTCAACAGACCGTTCCAAGCCTTTCTCAAGAAACAGAATGTGTTTTTCTTCCATACGTACAACGAGACCAAGGCTTCCGTGGTGGAGAGGTTCAACAGGACATTCAAAGGCCGCATGTATAAATATTTCACCTATAAGAATACAAGGCGGTACATCGATGTTCTCCCGAAACTGGTGAGGGGTTACAATCGAGCCTATCATCGAAGTATAGAGAGAGCCCCATTACCGTGACCCAACGCAATGAAGCCCAAGTCCGGCGTGTCTTGTACCCCAGGCCATCGCAGCGAACGACGAAGGCGGTGTACAAGGTCGGGGACCCTGTACGGATCAGTAAAGTCAAGGGCAAGTTCGAGAAAAGTTACTTGCCTAACTGGAGCGATGAGCACTTCCTGATTAAACGGCGCCTACCCCGACAGCGGCGAGTCTATGAACTGGAAGATCTCCAAGGGGAAACGTTGCTGGGGACGTTTTACGACACGGAATTACAGCCTGTTGTAAAAACACAGCAAGACTACTACACGGTGGAGCAGATTTTGAAAACGGAACGTCGACGTGGCAAACTGTTTCATTTCGTGAAATGGCAAGGCTGGCCTAGTTCCTTCAATTCCTGGGTCGCGGCCAACCAGGTGAAACGACTATAAAACCAGACACCACTGCCGTCCTCCTTCATTCCACATCCGACCACAGTGCTATGGACCAACAGCAGCTGCCTCTGAAGACAGCGTCTCGCAAAACGCGCAAAGCGCAAGTGGTCTTTGGGGTGCTATTGCTAACCGTGCTGAGTGTGTTGTACGGAGGTGTGTTTTACGACGTAGCCTATGTCAGTACGTTACTTAACCAACTGAGAACACCAGCCATCAGTGAAACGGGTCTACAGAGAGCACCAGTCGTATCCAGCCCAGTCACCACCACCACCACACCCCGCGTACAAGCCACGTCGAGCTCTACACTTACACCAAGTACAACTACTACGTCTCAAGACCCACCGGATTTCATCCCTCACAGTGAACCGACAACGACGACGACCACCCACGTTGTACCCACCCCCAGCACCATCTCTGAACGTGAACAGACAACGACGACCGACGTTGTACCCGCCACCACTCCAGTTCACTCGTACGAAATTTACAAGCGCGTGTTACCACGACAACGGATACACCTCAAACCATGGACCCTCGGTGGCAGCATCCCTTCACCTGCGTCATCGCAGGACCGACGGGCTCCGGCAAAACGCACTTCGTCAGGAAGCTCCTTCAACACGCCGACAGCATGGTCACTCCATCCATTGCCCGAGTCGTGTGGTGTTACGGAGAATGGCAGGAAGCGTATGCAGCAATGCCCCACATCACGTTCGTGGAAGGCCTACCCAACCTGACCGATTTGGAACCCGACACCTTGGTGGTTGTGGATGATCTCATGGCGGAGACGGATGCACGGGTGACCCAACTCTTTACCAAAGGCAGCCATCATCGACGGCTCAGCATCATCTACATTGTGCAGAATCTGTTCAGTAAAAACAAAGAACATCGGAATATCAGCTTAAATGCCCACTACCTGGTGGTCTTCAAAACCCGAGAGATACCACTCAACTGCTGCACCTGGCGAGACAGATGTTTCCCGGCCGCACACCGTTTGCGTTGGAAGCCTTCAAAGATGCCACAACCCCTCAGCACGGGTATATGCTCTTCGACCTCAAGCAAGCCACCCCCGACCACCTTCGACTACGGACCGGCATCTTTCCCGAGAGACCCACCACGTGTACATGCAAAAATAATGTAAACACACCCACAGTGGCGCCCCCAGCTGGGGTTTGTGTGTTTGATGATGGGGAATAATAAAAAGAATGAATACCACAGCAGGGTTGACTTTGTCTGTGAGGTGGATAAAAAGGGCAGCGTTGTGGGTTCTAGCATTAGTTGTACAGGATGTCTGCGCGAGTACGGAAGCACGCTCCCACGCTCCGTGTATTGAAGACGGCCCCACCCCAGTTAGTCCGAACCATTGTACGCGGTGCGGACCCTGACCTTGTACGCTGTCTGTGCGAGATCGGGTACAACCTGTTAAAAGGCAACGTACCACTGACTCCGGCTCAGAAGACCAAGTTGGCCAAGCATAAGACAGGTCTCCGAACCCTAGTCCACAAGCGGGTCCTCAAACACAAAAGAAAAAGGTGTTACAGAAAGGCGGCTTTCTTGGGGCCATCTTAGCACCGTTGGCCGCTTCCGTGTTGGGTCCAGTATTGGGTGGACTCTTCGGCCGACAATGAACCACACGAAAAAATGGTCCTCGTCGAACCACGGTTCCTGCAAAACCTCCAATCACCCTACCCTGTCCCACCTACGGTGAAGACCATAAACAGCCTCGATGGAGAGATGCAACAGATCTTACAGAGACCGGGTTAAGCGACAGTGAGAAAGTACAACGGTACAATGAGACGCTTCAACGGTACATGACGTTCATGGACCAATACAAAACCCTGTCTACCCCAGCAACAGCAGCACCACCACCACCACCACCACCACCACGTGACAGATCGCTGACCTCAGCACCGCTCCAACAGCCGGGTGAGGTAGCCTCCACAGCCCCACAGTGGATGGAAGACGAAGTGCTGAAGAGTGTACCTGCCTCGTTCAAGAAACAAGCTGGCCTGGTATTACAACGGATGAAACAGAATCCTAACATGACTTGGAATGATAAAGGCGAACTCCTGGTACAGAATCAGGTGGTCCCCGGCACCCACATGATGGATTTAGTGAATGATCTGATGCGTCAACGCAGATCGCACACCGATCCTCGAGGATGGAAGGTCTTCGCTCAAGGCTTGAAAGACATGCATGTACCACAGGAATTGGTGGGGAACCCCCACCGCTGGGCCTTTATGCAGCAAACCCAGCAATCACCGAGTGGCCCACTCCCTTCTTGGGAAGCCGAATGGGAACCGGAGTCACCCCCCAAAACACCACCACAACGGGCACTTTCTTTTCGCGCCTATAAAAAAGCACCCTTGATCAAGACACCCCACATCTCCAGAGCCGTGACACGTAGCAAGTCATCGCGACGAACACGACGCCGCACACAACCGCCCAAGGCCTGGAAGACCTATTAAAACCAACAGCAGCAGCAGGACAGCTCAGTCGCCATGTTTTACCTGACCCTACCCAGTAACAGTTCGCTGGATGTGTTTCCTGACAACACCGTGGCCAAGTACATCACCCAGTTACCGCAACCGTTACATTTACCTGGACGCTGGGAATGTGCCCTCGTGGATGTCCAATACCCTTACTCGTGGTACAACGTGCGAGCCAATGAAGTGTGGTACGAGGTGACCTACGAAGGCAAAAACACCCGACTCACCCTGTCCGAAGGCCAATACGATACCCCCAAAGAGTTCATGGGTGGGCTGTCAAGACTGATGCATGATAAGGCGCTACGGGGGGTGACGGATAGTGCAGCACGCCGGATAGCCTTGCGCTTCAAGAGAAACGTGTTCTTCGATGTCAACGTACACAACGACAAGGCACAGCTTACCCTCACCGATACCGTGAATGTGAAACTCAGTCATACACTACAGCAAATGCTGGGTTTCGATCTACAGACGTTCGCTGGTCCCACCCAACACCATGGCGAGATGCCGATGGATATGAAGTCGGGTATGTACGGACTCTACGTCTACTCGGACGTGGTGGACAACCACATCGTGGGCGATATCAACACACCTCTGTTACGGGTGGTCCCCCTTAAAAAGACGTATGGCGATCAAGTCACCCACAGTTTCACCCATATCATGTACCTGCCCGTACGACATACCGATATCAACACGATCACGGTGGATATAAGAGATGACACGGGACGAGCGGTGGCATTCGAACGAGGAAAAGTGGTGCTCACACTTCATTTTCGACAAGCACGTGCTCCCCACTTTGCATAATGAAAGTACCTTACGAGTGCGATGCACGCAGCTATGCCGACTATTATGCCCAACAGGCCGGGGTGGCTTTCCGGTCTTTAGCGGTGCACGCATGCAACGAGGACATGGACTGGGGAACATACTCGGCAGCATTGTGAAAACGTTCCTGCCCTTGGTGACGCGTGGGGTGAAAGCAATGGGCAAACAAGCGGTACGCAGTGGACTGCAAGTGGCCGGTGATGTCTCGGGGGGTACGGCACCCCGACAAGCCTTGAAACGACGGGCCAAAGAAGCGGGAGGCGTCTTGGTGGCCAAAGCACAACGCACCGTAGGGAATAAAAGAGCTGCCCCACGGAGACCACGCACCAGTCGACGACCGATCCAGCGACGACGCACATCCAAGAAGACAAAGGATATCTTTTCTTAAAACATGTCCTTAATCCACGCCGAGTCCTGCCCCTCCACCAACAGTGAATTTGATTTGTGGACCGTGCCGCCCACACAAACCAGTGTCGAACAAGGATTATGGGTGGAGCATCTCCCGCTCTCCAGCATCAACGAAACCGGGCCCATCGAGCTCACCATCAGTAATGCGGATACGGCCTATGTGGATTTAGCCCATACCTACTTGTATGTGAAAGCCAAGGTGGTCAATGGAGCTGGCACGAGACTCGCTGACCAAGCAACGGTGGGCCCGAGGAATCTCTGGCTGCACTCGATGTTTCAGCAGGTGGATATTTTCTCAGCGACAAACTCATCAGTGATTCCACCAACACGTACCCCTATCGAGCCTACATCGAGACACTGTTGTCGTATGGCCGAGAGGCTAAAAAATCTCAGCTGACAACCGCTTTATTCTACAGGGACACGGCCGAGCACATGGACACGGTGGACAATGGGGGATATGACAAACGGAAGGCTTTCACTGCGAACAGTGCCTCGGTGGATATGATAGGTCGACTGCATGCAGACATGTTCATGCAAGACCGGTACCTCTTGAACAAGATCCCCATCAAAATCCGACTGATACGGGCGCCTTCGACCTTCGCCTTGATGGCCACTAACGTAGAGGGGCATGCAGCGGACTATAAGATTGTCATCCAAGACGCAGTCCTGTATGTCCGAAAAGTGAAACCGAATCCAGCCGTTCAACTGGGACACATGAAAGCCTTGGAAACAAAACCAGCCCAGTACCCTATCCGACGTGTACAAACCAAAGTGTTCTCTGTGCCTGCTGGAAATATGGGCGCCAACAAAGAAACCTGTTCCTGGGGGAACTACCCAAGCGATTGATCCTGGCCTGTGTGGAAAATACCAGTTTCAGCGGAGCCTACCCAGAGAATCCGTTTGACTTTAAACATTTCGGTATCAATTTTGTGGCCCTGCATATGGATGGACAACAGGTGCCAGCCACGGCCTTAACCCCGAACTTTGGGCGGAGGAATTTCATTCGAGCCTATCAGAGCCTGTTTACAGCCACCGGTCAAATAAACCAGGACGAAGGGAATATGATCAGTCGGGAGAACTACGGGAACGGATACACGTTGTTCTGTTTCGATCTGACCCCCACCTTAGAGAACGACCATCAGCTGGCTCTGGCCAAGCAAGGCAACTTACGGTTGGAAATCCACTTTGCACATGCCCTGCCGACCACCGTCAATGTGATCTGCTACGCCGTCTTTGACAACATCATTCAAGTGGACAAGGCGCGCAACGTCCTGTGTGACTTCTCCACCTAACATGGATACAGAGCAGATAACCACCGTGCTGGAGAATGACCCAGAGACACGTAGGGTCTTTCAAGGGGTGTTCGCCCGAGATATGTTTCCATTAGACCGAATGTATCCGGCTGCTTACGTTCTCAACACGGACCCGATGGATCGACCCGGTGAACACTGGGTGGCCGTGTACTTGACAGAAGAGCAGGGGGAATACTTTGACCCGTACGGTCTGCCACCCCTCCATCCCGATTTAACAGAGTTCATGGATCAAGGCACAGAGACGTGGTGTTGGAACAGTCAAACGTTGCAAAGCCTGACCAGTGGCGTGTGCGGACAATATTGCTTGTTTTACCTGTACCATCGATGCCGGGGAAGACCCTTATCTACTATCGTACAGATGTTTGACGAGTACCCCAGGCCGAGGACCGCGATGTACTCGTCTATGACTGGGCCGCCCATCATTTCAATGTACAAGCCCCGTTCTGGGCTTGAATTATTTCAATGTACATACGCCCGCTGTTCTGGGCTTCAGTTAATGACAAGCCCCTTGTTCTGGGCTTCAGTTAATGACAAGCCCCTTTTTCTGGGCTTCAGTTAATGACAAGCCCCTTGTTCTGGGCTTGAGTTTTCACGTGGTTGTTCTCACGTTGTTGTTGTTCAATGAATAAAAAAATGAGATCTCACCAAAAAACCCTGTCTTGTGTGTTTTATTCCTGATGCATTAATGCTCAATGCGGAGATTCAGTCAAACTGAAATCAGTGGTGTAGGATGGGACCAAAATGTAACCCATCAAGTTTAGAATGCAAGAGCACTATAGTAAAAATAGAGAGCCAATGAAATCAGCCCACAGACCAAGTACGTGCTTTTGGTCTAGGTTTGGAGCGGGCATTTCATTGAGGTACGTGTATACGGTGAGTGAAGAGACTCGTCCAACACGTATCGATTATGACTATCAGTGCTAGGTAACCCATCAAGGTTAGAATGCAAGAGTACTATAGTAAAAAATAGAGAGCCAATGAAATCAGCCTACAGACCAAGTACGTGTTTTTTGGTCTAGGTTTGGAGCGGGCATTTCATTGAGGTACGTGTATACGGTGAGTGAAGAGACTCGTCCAAAACGTATAGATTATGACTATAAGTTCTATTAGCCAATCAGTGGCCTAGAATGGAGCCAAAGGTAACCCATCCATGTCCAGAAAAACATTACCCGGGTGTACAAGAACCCAGATGGAGGCGCGGACGTCAGCGAAAGCACACCGTGAATACCCCAATTCGATTGGCTGATTGTTCGATCGCTGATTGGTTCTTTTTCTCGACCGCTGATTGGCTCTTTTTCTCGACCGCTGATTGGTCCACATGGAACTGCCCATCTTTCCCAGGTTCATCTACAATCCCCCCTTTTTTTTTTGTGCTCAAGCTCTGACTATAGCGATACCGCAACATTGTCTCATTGGACATTGGACCGTCTGACCTGGAGGTCACCCTTTGACCTTTTCACCCGCGTCCGCGCGCGCGCGCGCGCGCACACTACCGGGAATGACGCGCACTTCCGGAGAACGCGCGCGCGCGCTGCGGCCGGGGCGGGGCGGGGCGGGGCGGGAAAACACCCCGGCGGTTGAACATTGCAACTCTTGTATGTTTGGAGGTAGTGTTTAGTGAAAACCCGGAAGTGACGTTACAACCCACGTCACCTGCGTATATACTCCTGTAAAATAGAGCCGATTTTATTTCTTTGGAAGGGACAAGGTGAATTGCGCTTTTTATACTACTAAACTGTGATGTAGATTACATCTTACATAGGCCTTAAGGCCGTGATATGCCTATGAAGTATTCTGGGGCATGGTCAATACTTTCCAATTTTCCCTTCGTCTACTACTCGCCGATTTTTTTGATTTTTTTATTATTTATTTATTTATTTATTTATTTATTTATTTATTTCCTCGAGAGCTTTAAAATAAGACCTCACTCTACCCCATCGGGCCACTAGTGCTCCAACATGTCCACCCCGTATGGATTGATACATACCAATATCCCAGTATATGAGTGTATATGGGTCTATATGGATCTATATGGATCTATATACAAGCCTACGCGGTACTTTCAAATTTTTTTCCATCGTATTCTACATGATCAACCTCATAGCTCATAGTAAAAGCCATAAAAAACCCGATCACCCCTATACCCATTCAGGCTAAATATAGCGGACATGATCTTCGAATTGGTCTAGTCCGAGTTGTCTCCCTTGCACCAAAGCGAATAGATGGCGCTGTGGTTTGAACGACTTTATTATCCGGGGAAATTTTGGTGTTCAGTAGCCATTTTGTGTTTTCTGAGCGGGAGAACATTCTCTGTTGCAGTGTATAACGGAACTTTGTTCCATTTCGGTATCCGCTGAGATGAATAATGTGATCTGCATCATGCATCGCCTGCATGTCACACGTAGACTGAAATCGAGGGAGTGTGCTGTGTTCCAGCGGACGCATCAATTTGTGTGATATCCGACAGGAAACGTGAAAATTGATATTCTTTCACAGATTTCGAAGTGTATAGGCCTACAGTTCTGGTGAGAATGAACGCAGCCTTTATGATCAGCGATTGAACGATAATGTAGGCCACCGAACAGGTTTTGTGGAATCAACATTGTGTAACGACTGGAGGGATTTTATCGGACATGTGCAGTACGGAACGCTTATCGTGGCAGTCCGTATAATTTGTCAATTTTTGTGTTTGGCACGACAACAGTGAAAGCTGATGGATGAAATTCTACTCCACGGGGAACGGTAACGAATGAATGGAATATCTTACCAAACTCTCAGGTAGGATGTGGGTTTCAGGAGTTCACCGGGTGTGACAATTTCTTTATAATGATTTGTGATAAAAGCGGGTAAAACCTAATGTCAAAATCTCCTTGAAGGTCACGGAGATGTCGATTTATTGCTGATCAGCTGATTTCCAGGACAGACAGACATTATTTCGGCTCTTTTCTCTTCGAAATTCTTGTAATTTGCAGCTTGCTCAATACAAATAAATATTTAAATTGACTCTGAGTTTTCTGTTGGCATTATTTCAGACTGGAGGATGTTCACAATGAGTTGGTGCAGGGTAGTTCTGGGGTTCAGGTGCGACTAAGGGGGTGATTCTATCATCTAATCGGGATTCATCGTGTACCAAATTCATGATACTGTCGAGGCGTTGTACTTGATTATCATGATTTGTGAACAAATCTGATGTGTTGTCAATATCCATGAGTTGAGCCAAGGATAAATCCATGACTGAGCACTCAGAGATTAATTGTGAATAATTAAAAAAATGTGGTATTTATAGTGTAAGACACGCGCGCATGCGCAGCGAAAACACACTGGTTGTATCGTGTGCTACGCTGCTGAAGAAAAAATATATGTGTGTTTGTTTAACAATTATAAACAGCTTTTCATTTTACAATCAATGTCAGGACACCTGTAAATTTTATTACAAGTTAAACTCAGGTCATTCATTAGTGTTATATTTAAAATTTAACAACCTAACGCTAGAATAGAGGATTATTTTTATTAATTTTAGGCATTTTAAAAATCATAAAGTTATACTAAAACAGGCCGCCATTTTGTCCCACCACCCACACGACACAAAAACAGGCCGCCATTTTGTCCCACCACCCACACGACATACAAAAAACAGGCCGCCATTTTGTCCCACCACCCATACGACACAAAAACAGGCCGCCATTTTGTCCCACCACCCATACGACACAAAAAACAGGCCGCCATTTTGTCCCACCACCCACCACACAAAAAACAGGCCGCCATTTTGTCCCACCACCCACACGACACAAAAAACAGGCCGCCATTTTGTCCCACCACCCACACGACACAAAAACAGGCCGCCATTTTGTCCCACCACCCACACGACACAAAAAACAGGCCGCCATTTTGTCCCACCACCCACACGACACAAAAACAGGCCGCCATTTTGTCCCACCACCCATACGACACAAAAAACAGGCCGCCATTTTGTCCCACCACCATTGTCCCACCACCCACACGACACAAAAAACAGGCCGCCATTTTGTCCCACCACCCACACGACACATTTTGTCCCACCAACAGGCCGCCATTTTGTCCCACCACCCACACGACACAAAAACAGGCCGCCATTTTGTCCCACCACCCACACGACACAAAAAACAGGCCGCCATTTTGTCCCACCACCCACACGACACAAAAACAGGCCGCCATTTTGTCCCACCACCCATACGACACAAAAAACAGGCCGCCATTTTGTCCCACCACCCATACGACACAAAAACAGGCCGCCATTTTGTCCCACCACCCATACCACACAAAAAACAGGCCGCCATTTTGTCCCACCACCCACACGCCGCCATTTTGTCCCACCACCCACAGCCGCCATTTTGTCCCACCACCCACATCTTGCACTCACTCACATCCAATTTATTTTGTCCCACCACCCATACGACACAAAAAACAGGCCGCCATTTTGTCCCACCACCCATACGACACAAAAACAGGCCGCCATTTTGTCCCACCACCCATACCACACAAAAAACAGGCCGCCATTTTGTCCCACCACCCACACGCCGCCATTTTGTCCCACCACCCACAGTCGCCATTTTGTCCCACCACCCACATCTTGCACTCACTCACATCCACAGGCCGATTCACAGCCGCCATTTTATCCCACCACCCACAGCCGCCATTTTGTCCCACCACCCACAGCCGCCATTTTGTCCCACCACCCACACGCCGCCATTTTGTCCCACCACCCACACGCCGATCATTCTGACGTCACACGCATGCGCTCCGCCCCAATACCGCCCCAAAACCTCCCCAAATGACGTCAAAAAAGGTTCTCGCGCATGCGCAGTGAGGCGCTATCATACCTTCTTGCGTACTACATACTACTGTTTCCTTAATGGGTAACTGTTCAGTGCCCTCACTGAGCCGCATAGGGTGCAATCACATTAGCCACGGGTTCGCAATTTCATAATACGGAAGCTCTCTCGAAATTGACATCATGATATTTCTTCTTCCATTCTAATTAACTGATATCTATACTACCAAACGGGCATATAACAATTGGGCTCGGACCATTAAAAAATTTACATTGGCGGCAATGTTAACGTAATTGCATCTCGTCGATTCTCTAATTAAGTCTAGACTCCCATATTTCGGCAAGAAGTACTTTAATTCAAGTGCTACAACCTGACAAACTTCTTGATGAGGGTTGCCCATCGAATTTTGAGTTATGCGCACTCGTACGAATGACGTCATAATATCGGCTTTTTTCTCTGCTTTCAGAAAGCGGTGCACAGGCACCCAAATAGTCCCTCTTAGCAACATCTTATTAGGCCTTGAGTTAAAATCAAACTCACAGTGAAACCAAACACATATCATTCTCCAATCACCTACCACTGGCCTTCAATTATTCGTCGCAACAGAGACTGGAAAAATATTGAAAACAATTCACTTCTCTGGCAGAAGTTGCCTAGAGGGGGGTTAACGGACCGGGATATTTTTGGTCTGAGCCCAATTGGCCTCAGGCTCCTAAATAAAAAAAAGTCCCGATCCGTTAACCTAAACGTAATCTCTGCCAAAGACCAGAATTTTCCCGATTTTTTTCCGCCTTCGTTGCAACGATTAATAGAAAGCCGTTGGTACCACTGGCAAGTATTGTATTTGTTCTATTCAGCTACAAATTTTATTTGGATTCACTGCTCGATAACATGCCTCGCCGGGGCACTATTTGCGGGGCCTAGGCACTGCTTTCAGCAGGCAGAGAAAACAGCGAAATGAGCACCTCATGTGTAGAGGCGCGCACAGCTTAAAATTTTGACGGTAAAAGTTTGACAAGAAGTTGGTCACCTTGTAGCGCTTGAAATAAACTACTTCCTGTCGAAAGATGAATGTCTAACATTGATTAGGGAACCAGCGAGGTACAGTTTTGTTAATACTGCCGAACGTGTAAATTATTTAGGAGTCTGATGCCAATTGTTGATTGATGGCGTCTACGCGCCACTACAGTCAAACTACAGAATATACTCATTATACTTCTTAATACCTCCCAGTTCACGTGTTGGCCTGCCGATGCACACTGTCACTGAAGATACTTCACTGCATTGAAGAAACCAGAACATTTCAGAACATGTACACAGTGTCCTAGATTCTACACTTAATCTCTTGAAGATTCAATTCATTTTAATTCAATTTTTGTTCACCAAAAACGTCATAACTGGGTTGTCAAGTTTAACAAATTGTAACGGCGGGATGAAAACCACGATGGGCTTGCTTTATCCCAAGATGTTATGTAATAAAATGTGGGATTGCTTCCGGTGAATTTTAACACAGTAGATTCCGGAATCCTGTATCCCAAATTGTCTGCCAGATGGAAGAGTGGATGGATAGTTGGGTTACTTTTCCTACACAGAATGGTTAATTGCTTACAGAACACCAGAAACGATGTTACATCAAACCACTGAATAACATGACTCGTCTCTTGGCTCATGCTTTGATGACGATATCTCGAAAATAGAATCAAATCCTTTCGCATCGCTCCATCGCACCTAGACCTTCGGGATAGTTCTGCTATTTGGCGAAGCTTTAGAAGCTGGCATTTGACTGCTTGTCATCTCTCACATATATCACTGTCAACAGAATGCCATTCTCGTGCAGTTTTGACACGAGATGGTAATACGTGCATTCCCACGGAATGTTTTCCTCTTGAGCGCGCGCTATTTTGCTCTAGCAGACGATCAGGTGCCTAGGTAGGCACTATAATTTTCCTAAATGGGTAACTGTTCAGTGTCCTCGCTGAGCCGCATAGGGTGTGGCCCCTCCCCTAATTTCATAATACAGAAACTCGCTCGAAATTGACATCATGATATTTCTTCGTCCTTCTAATTAACTGATATCTATACTTCCATCCTGTTGGACGTAAGCATTCTTCCAAATGGGCATATAACAATTGGGCTCGGACCAATAAAAGATTTACATTGTCGGCAATGTTAACGTCATTGCATCTCGTCGATTCCCTAATTAAGTCAAGACCCCCATATTTCGGCAAGAAGTACATTAATTCAAGTGCTACAATCTGACAGACTTCTTGACGGGGTCGCCCATCGGGATTTTGAGTTATGCGCGCTCGTACAAATGACGTCATAGTTTTGGCTTTTTTCTTTGCTTTAGGAAAGCGGTGCACAGGCACCCAAATAGCCCCTCTTAGCAACATCTTATTAGGCCTTGATTTAAAATCAAACTTACAGCGAAACCAAACACATATCATACTCCAATCACCTACCATGGTGCACTGGCCTTCAATTATTCGTCGCAACAGAGACTGGAAAAAATATTGAAAATAATTCACTTCTCTGGCAGAGGTTGCCTAGAGGTCTGGACCATTTGCCACAACACAGAGTGGAGCATCTTCAACACCACAGACTGGGACATCTTCAATAACACAGACTGGAGCAACTTCAACAACACAGACTTGAGCATCTTCAACAACAGACCAGAGCATCGTTAACAGCACAGATTGGAGCATCTTCAACAACACAGACTGGATCATCTTCGTGAAAACAATCTGAAGTAGCAACAATGCCGTCTAGAAGTACGGTACACGCTCGGGAGAGCATGGCGGGTGGTTGGGTGGGCACGGGTTCCTGTTGCTTCAATGCATTTTGCTGAGAAGCAACAGGAACTTGATAATGTGATGTCTAGCACTGTAATATCACTTGTCTTTATTGCACCATATAAGCGTCCTGTCTGTGAATTGTGTGCTGTCCTCCGTGTTCTGCAGGGTGGATGGAGGGTGACTGGTTCCATGGTGGTTTAAATATTTCTTCTTTGAAGCAGCAGGTACACAACTTGAATGGGTGGTGATTGTTTGGTTCTTCGCGATATGACTGAAATATTGTTGAAAGCGACGTTAAATCCTACTCTCACTCACTCACCCACTCACTCACTCACTCATTGATTTTGAAGAATTGACAAATATTAACACAAGCGGCTAGTCCGTCATTCAATATTCAGCCCTCGTCCATTAACGAATTCCCCCGTCCATAATCCAAAGATCTTATTCGTATAACATTAGCAAAAAATAAAAAAATAATAATCATATTATACATAAACACAGGCTATAGTTTCCTGAAAGAGAAAAGCGGTACAGTTTCCAATGATGGCTTAGAATGTCCGATGGTTAATAGTGTCCGATTCCTCTCTTCTAACGCGGCCAGGGCTTTCGTCTCACCTTCGAGAAAAGTGTTCGTTCTTAGTTTCTATAGAAAAGGAACACTCTTAGCCAGTTAGCCTTCATACCGGCAAGACATCATTATGTATCCTATCGTTGATCAGTATTCTTAAATCCGTCTGATTTTCCTTATAAACGTCGGTATCTGGAGAATGATGCGGTCACGCTTTGATTTTGACTGTTCATATTGCAACAAATTTTGATTGGTGGATTCTGAGAATCAATTATACGCATATTTCAAGTACAAAAAATAACAGTTCTGTATAGAAAAGAAACTGTACAGGATATATTTTCGACTTGGTCATTTTAACCTAAGAATATGTCAGGATATCATAAGGATATATCAATGATAGCCTTGAAATTGTTGCAAGATATATATCCTGAACTCACAGGATATAGACAGGATATTTAGCTTCAGAATACATCTGGATATCAGCAGGATATCATTGTCATTGTATATATCTATTCTATACACATTATTAGGATTAGGAAAGTGGTATCGCAACACACACAATTGTTCGTTAACAAACAGAAACCCAGAACACTGTATTTTATTTTACTCCACGTCACGACGAATAAAACACACAACGTGACAAGTAGCTTTTTTCTGTATTTCCGATGAGACTTGTAAACCTATCCCAGCTGTAGAAATTAACAACCCTTCAGCCGAACCTGACGAAAACTCAGAATAGGATTGTTATAAAGCAAACCATTACAGTCTACTGTCTGACCCGAGACACGCGCCCATACCATTCTAGCATACATGTACGTCTGTATTGTGAGAGAAAGAGCAGCAAAACGGAACTAGGCGAAGAGTGCCATATCAACACTGATCAGAGTGATGAGTGTTTTACGACTACAGGTCATACGTCTGCTCCTGGCCCAATATTTTTAAGTCGTTTGCATCAATATCAACTCGTTGACCTTTGTCTACCTCGTTTCACCAAATTGTCTGCCAGATGAGAGGGAGGATGGATGAGTGGGTTACTTTTCCTACACATAATCGTTAATTGCTTACAGAACACCAGAAACGAGATTACATTATACCACTGAATGGCATGGAATTTGGAATCAAATCCCTCCGCCACGCGCCATCGAACCTAGACCTTCGGGATAGTTCTGCTATTTGGCGAAGCTTTAGAAGCTGGCAATTGACTGCTTTTCATCTCTCACATATATCAATGTCAACAGAATGCCATTCTCGTGCAGTTTTAACACGAGATGGTAATACGCACATTCCCGCGGAATGTTTTCCTCTTGAGCGCGCGCTATTTTGCTCTAGCAGACGACCAGGTACTTAGAAATCTCACTATGACTTTCCTAAATGGGTAACTGTTCCGTGCACTCAATGCCCTCATACAGTCAAGGGACAAAGGTCAAACCATCACCCTATCAAATCTCCGTATCGAGTGTGCATGCAAGTGATGACGTCACATGACACTTACGACCCAGATCAAAGATAGTTTCTCTTCACTAAGGTCGATGTCCATTTCTGGCACACCGATTTGGTGGGGTCGTGAAGTGCATGCGGGCGTTCAGGTGACGTCGCGAAGTAGGTCAACTCCCTATAAATCTCTATAACTTTTCTAGTGCAATGGGGCATGGAGTGCATGCAACTCGGCTGATAATAAAGCCCCCGCTCGCCTGCGTGATATAGCAAGAAAATATATAATTTAATAAAACTCAATATCGCTTATGCGCCATCGTAGTATTTAGCCTACCTTGATGCAATAGTACAAAATTAGTGATATACAACAAAACGTAAAGACTTTCCATGGATGACAATTGATGAACAATGAACATTCATTTTCTTTCAACCGAAATTCAAAATACTACAGAAATATATCGTGCCATATAAGGAATTTTAGTCACATGCCACAAAGCCATATGATTGGCCATAATGGAATCTGGAACACTTGAAGCACACGCTCCAATATATGTAACGGCTACATCCAGAGAGAATACGAAAGAGGAAAGCTGTTGCGCTCGTGACGATGTGAATTAGGATTGATCATGGGGTGTGCCCAGAGAAGATGGATCAGGTGACTCAGGCGTCATCTGTAGTAGAGAAAGTGCATTTCAGGAACTTGATAATGTGATGTTTAGCACTGCAATATCACTTGTCTTTATTGCACCATGTAAGCGTCCTATCTGTGTCTTGTGTGCTGTTCTCAGTGTTTTATAGGGTGGATGGAAGGTGTCTGGTTCCATGATGCTTCAAAGAGTTCTTCTTTTAAGTAGCAGAAACGCAACTTGACTGGGTGTTGCTTAGTTGGTTTGTCGTGATATGACTGAAATGATGTTGAATGCGACGTTAAATCCTATTCGCCCACTCACTCCTGGCATGGGTGCGTAATTGTGTGTGTATATTTGATCCATACTATAGGTTCAATGTACGGATTCTGTGGAAATCTCTCGCTGTGTTGAGTCACACAGAGTGTCCTGGCCGTGGAGTGACTGTGGCGTCAGTTTGCGCAGGCGCAGTGGAGGAGAAGTAGAAAAAAATGTTCGTGTGCGCATGTGAGTGGTTGGGCGATAGATGGACCATATTACGTGGTCTAAATACGACTTACGTTGTGTCCAAGTGAAGTTCGCGTTGCATAGAATAAGACTGGTGAGTTGTCGTGGTGTTACGTCTAGCTAGGACAGTGGGTACAATGAGTAAGCGTTTTTGTCGATATGTTCGCCGTACTTGGGATGGTATTTCTCACAGGTATTTGTTCCGAATACGAACTTGCATTCTATATTTATAAATACTCCCTCATTTGAGCTGGATTTTTTTTCTACCTGGCCGTCACAAAGTTCATTCATTTTCCATCAAATGGCTTGATAGGGCTATTACATCATCGCTCTGAAATTTGTGTCTAATACCACTCAAGCCGGTGGTAGGGACCGTGTGGACCTTTCACGCAATATGTCCACATGAACAATGAGAGCTGGAACCTTGCTGAACGGTGATCAGTCCTTTGACCAAATACTCGACATATACATATCCCTAGGATTTAAATTCGGAATCGAACCATACGCGTACACCAAACCTCGGTAGATATAATACGACAGCATCACGCATCTCGACGAAAATACAATAATCCATTTTTCATCACACAGCATCTTGCACTTATAAAGATATTGTGCGGACGTCACATGCTCTCTGTAAATTCTCCCGCGTGATTACATGTGGCCTGTCCAGGTTTCAACCAGATACTTTATATATCACTATTTGTCATCTCGATTGGGAATTGCATAGCCAAGTACTCTATACAGGTACATCAAATATGCTACTGATCCTGACAAAAAAAAGTTACTAATGTATGTGTCTTTCTCTTATTCCACACTACATCCGGTTTATTACAATCACAAATCCAACGCAAATCATAAGTTAATTCATAGGAGAACAGTTCGCATGTATTCGTAATGAACCAATAGGCTGCATAGGATACAGTACCATAACACAGTAATTCCCATTCAATCCATTACTGCTTATATATGGACAGTGACTCCTTACTAGAAGTAGGCTACCCCTATGATGGTATGGTAGGCACATGTTAGTCCGCTATTCTGTAGTTGGTAGAAATGCACTTTATTAGTATATGGCCAAAATTAGGGTAAATCCCAGACTGCATGTTATAGCCTAACCGTACCTGACAAAACCCTGGAGCTATCTGATTCAATTTCCCCTCCACATGTGCTTATGTAGCCTTTAATCATATGCCCATGTTTAGCCAATCAAAATACAATACTTTCTACAGAGCAAAATAGGACGGAAATATTTTACATTTCAATTGTAAATATGTAATTATCTGACAATACTTGTGGAAAGATTACAGCATATATAAGGAGCGTTTTCCATTTAAGGATAAAACTATCATTGATATTAAGTATGCACTCTTCGCAATGGAGTAATCAGAGTATGTCCTCCATACGTCTCTCAAACGTGGGCGGAGCATTTATCAATCCAAGAGGCATAACTGTGAATTGATACAGACCCTGTCTGGTGGGAACACGGTCTCTTGCTAATCTTCTACAGCTAAGGGAATTTGCCAGAACCCGGAGTGTACTTCTAGACAACTAACCCAACGGACACCAGAGAGAGCCCAAGCTCTCGTCAACCATCGGCAGAGGATACGTATCTTTTTGAGTCACACCATTCAGCCTTCGAAAGTCTATGCAGAATCTGCTGCTCCAGTCCTTTTTGAGCAGAGAACAATAGGAGAGACGCATGGACTAGTGTATGGTTCAATGATACCACGACTACTCATATTCTGTAAATCTTCTTTCTCGATGGTTTGTTCTCCGAGTGGTAGTCCTCGGGGTGGTTGTCTGATAGGTGCTGGATTTCTTGTATTATGGTGTTTCACCCGATTTTTGCAGCCGAGGTCACCTGGAGACTTTGCAAATACTAATTGGTTTCTGCTGATGAATTCTGCCAATTCCGTTTGTTCTTCAGAGTTTAGAGTTGAACTTCGTATCGTAATATCCTGAAGATGCTCAGACACGGAATTGGATGGCAGAACTAGATATTGCTACACACTCTATATCGCTAGCACTGTCAGCTTCATAAAATGATTGGCCCTAGTCGTGTTCCTAGATAAAGTCTAACGTCAGCACTGTTGCGCTTAATGGTTTAGATTGACAATTTTGGCGACCTTGTACCAACTATACAATTCACCGCTGGGATACTTTTCTCTTGAAACAGTTCTATGGAAGGTTAAACAACTCCAGATGCAGCTGGGCACTCACCATTTAATATACTTATCCATACTATTGAGTGCTCGGTTGCTGCAGTAGACTCACGAACCTGTAACTTACAGGTCATCTTTGCCTCTCCACCTATTTAACAAGGTATTGAAGCAACCTGTAACCATTTCGATCATCTATACGCGGTAAGACTGACCCTGGGATCGTGTGTATCCATTTCAGACTACTTTCGGCAATCGCAAGAGGGAATTTCCAGAAATCAATACCACGTGACTTCGTCAGCCAATCCGCTAAAGTCTACCGACGTAACCCCAACGTAACCCGCCATTTTCGAGTCATGTGATGATCTACTTGTTCAAAATTACAGATCTACCACACCTCTTGGATGATACAAAAGTTATTCATACCTATATATTTTGTAAGCCCAGGCAATATCTGTTTCCGAGGTATGTATGAAAACCTGTAATTTATCAGAGTTTTCGAGTCGGTTCTCCGCCGGATGAAGGCCGAACAAAATCCGGTAAAACACCGGATATCGCTCCGCGATAATGGAGACACACGATTCGCAAGCCATCTTATGGATGGCGAAGTGTACGCAAATGGGTATTGAAGCTCCTCCGGTCTCCAATCTCAGCCACCTGTAATCAATCGTGGAAATATACTTTAATGGGAGGTCTTGCCCCAGCATACCCGGAATAATAATGTCACAAATTTCAATACTGTGTTGATACATTGTACATCCAAGCTGTATTTTAACGACTTTACAGCAGAACTCAAATAGAGGGTCAAAATTGGTCATTTTTTATTTATTTCTTCATTCAAATATTCACTATTTCCTCTAACATTTGGTGAAAAAATGAAATCAAAATTATAAATTGAAGTGCTTCAATATTAGGATTAAAAATTTAGTTTCCGAGGCACTGGAACAATTAAACAGATTGCCTTAGCTTGGGCTTGGCTACTATTATTTTGTCTGTTAAATTTCCCTTTCCAAAACTCATTTCCGCAGTATTATGGTAAGCTAATGATCTATTAGTCCTACTTATTTACATTAATGTACCCCCTTCTGATCAAAACCATGCAAACATCCTTATTTTTGTTTCTAATTATGACAGCGACACTTCAGACACCCG
>JAVTVY010043976.1:0-22119 GCA_036873755.1 Hanleya hanleyi | reverse complement strand
TCATCGCCCTATTCAAGATATCTGCAATTTCCGACTGACCGACCTCGCCCGTCTACGTAGCTACGTAGAAGCCATCTTCAAAGATCAAACTACGACCTTCAAATTGAATCTGGTGTTTGGTTATGTGCTGCAGCATAAAGAGACAGTCCAAGTCCGATATTTTTACCCGAACAGTAACATCCGGGTATTTGACCAACCGTTTACCATCATTAACCGAGTGTCGCTAGAGACGATGCTGGAGAAACTGGACACCGTGGATCCCTTGGAATGGGCCCAACAACAACGTCCCAACACCAAGTGGACAGTGGAGAGTGTGACCAATGTTACGTTTTTCGTTACCAAGCTGACGGACCACTCCCATCGGCTGAATGCGTCACTCATGCACTGATGAATACCATAACATGCCGTTCATACTCTATATGTCTACATGTTGATCGTTGACGGTACGGAGGTGACCGAAGAGACACGGATGTTACCGAAGATGTCAAGGCTCGGCCCTCGACTTGGGGATAGTTGAACGGAGTGTGCTAAAAATAGATCACCAGCTAGCGTGCTATAAAAGGGAAGCGGCCTGGACGTTTCATCAGACACTCTGTCAACTACCAAGATGTTCACTTGTACTACGTGCTCGAAATCATTCACTCGTCTGCACGACTTGCGCCGCCATGAGGCTACCAAGCACGAAGGAACCGCCCGGTATAACTGTACGATATGTACACGGTCATTCAATCGGAAGGATCATTTACTGCGTCATGAGAGGGTACTCCACGCGGGTGCGACGGTACTATGTAATGATTGTGGTCGACTCTTCAAACGACCCAGTCGGTTTAGACAGCACCAACGTTTGATGCATGCCCTGTCTCTACGGTTTGGGCGACAACTTTCCACTAAAGAGGGGCCGCGGAAGGTCAGACCCAGTGAAGATGAACCCGGAGAGACGAACGCCACTGGTGATGCGATGACGAAGAGCCTACCTATACCCACGGTCCAGGAGGGCCTGGATATCCAGCCGGACCCCACCGTTACGGTTTCGAGTCATACGCCTGACAACATCGAACATTTTCTGGACGAGCCCATAAATGTTCCTAGCGATCTCTTACAGGGCGCCCATCCAGTGAGTGACATCTATCGGCGCCATTGGTCCATGATACGGCACTGTTTCCACCGTCATCGCCCTATTCAAGATATCTACAATTTCCGACTGACCGACCTCGCCCGTCTACGTAGCTACGTAGAAGCCATCTTCAAAGATCAAACTACGGCCTTCAAATTGAATCTGGCGTTTGTTATGTGCTGCAGCATAAAGAGACAGTCCAAGTCCGATACTTTTACCCGAGCAGTAACATCCAGGTATTTGACCAACCGTTTACCATCATTAACCGAGTGTCGCTAGAGACGATGCTGGAGAAACTGAACACCGTGGATCCCTTGGAATGGGCCCGGTTGCAACGCCCCAACACCAAGTGGACAGTGGACAGTGTGACCAATGTTGCGTTCTTCGTGACCAAGCTGACCGACCAACCCATCGGGTGAATGTATTCACCCAGGCACTGATAGATACTCAGAATGCACAAGCAACTATCTGAGGATATGTTGCCTCAACGGTATCCTGGGCTGCCCGATGATGATTAGAATAAACGGTTCAAAGCGAACATGGCCGAAGATGGAACTTTCTGAAATGAAGACTTCTGATTGGACAAGAATACATCTAACGGACAGGAACGAATATGACAGATGCAAATGGTGGCCTCTGATTGGACAAGTCTTCTTGAATTGTAACACCAAGTGGATAGTGGAGATAATGACCAATGTTGCGTTCTTCGTGGTTAAACTGATCACCACCTCCATCGGATGAAAGTATTCACCCATGCACTGATAGATACTCAGAATGCGCAAACAACTATCTGAGGATATGTTGCCTCAACGGTATCCTGGCCTGCCCGACGATGATTAAAATAAACGGTTCAGAGCGAACATGGCCGAAGATGGAACTTTCTGAAATGGAGACTTCTGATTGGACAAGAATACATATAACGGACAGGAACGAATATGAAACATGCAAATGGTGGCCTCTGATTGGACAAGAATCTTCAGCAGATTGTAAATATACCCAACGCCACAGCTCCCCAGCGTGGGGTATGATCTTACTTAATGAGAGAAAATAAACTATATAGAAAAGAAACTTCTTGTTGGTGCATTACATTCTCTCATGTATCCATCCTTGTTGTTTGTTGCTATTCATTGATTTCCATTCTACTCTACCGGTCACACTCAGCGAGCGTTATGTATTGGGGAATGTGTTAGAGGTATATGACGGGCGTGACGAGGGCATCACCGCATTTCGAAGAGATTAGTGGCCATTCCATGGAATATCAAGGCTTCTGGGCTACATTTCTGCCAGGGCGTTGAAGCATTAAGAATGGTGTTGGTGGGCGTTGCTACAAGATGACACCTCACACGGTCCATTTGGACCGCGGATGGTCCATCTATACACCAAATAACATCCTTCACTGCTAAAAAATGCCCACTTTCGCTACAACTTGTACTAATGACGTCACCAATGACGTCACAGATGCTATAAATATCCTGAAATCAGGGTGTATACTCCGAGAGCTACAACATGACACCCCACACGACGCATTCGCAACGCGGATGGTCCATCTCTACACCAAATACCTTCCTGCGCTGCCCCAAAAGGCTCACTTTCGCTAATACTCCTACTGATGACGTCATCGATGACGTCACAGATGCTTCGGACATGCCTCAATTCGGAATGTACACCCCGAGAGCTACAAAAATGACACCTCACACGACGCATTCGGACTAAGGATGGTGCATCTCTACACCAAACTCACCCTGCGCACCCACGAAAATGTCCACTTTTCCAGCTACTGCTCATTATGATGACGTCACAGATGACGCGGACACCCCTCAAATCGGAATGTACACCCCGAGAACTACAAGATGACACCTTCCAGGACGCATTCGAACCATGAATAGCCCATCTCGACCCCAAATACCTTCATGTACTGCCCGAAAATGTCACTTTCGCTACTACTCGTACCGATGACGTCACCGATGACGTCACAGATGACGCGAACATCCCTCAAATCGGAATGTACACCCCGAGAACTACAGATGACACCTTCGAGGACGCATTCGAACCGTGAATAGCCCATCTCGATCACAAATACCTTCATGTACTGCCCGAAAATGTCCACTTTCGCTACTACTCGTACCGATGACGTCACCGATGACGTCACAGATGACGCGAACACCCCTCAAATCAGAATGTACACCCCGAGAACTACAAGATGACACCTTTCAAGGACGCATTCAGACCGTGAATAGCCCATCTCGACCCCAAAATACCTTCATACTGCCTATCCCTTTCGCTACTACTCGTACCGATGACGTCACCGATGACGTCACAGATGACGCGAACATCCCTCAAATCGGAATGTACACCCGAGAACACAAGATGACACCTTCGAGGACGCATTCGAACCGTGAATAGCCCATCTCGATCCCAAATACCTTCATGTACTGCCCGAAGAAGCTCTTTCACTTTCGCTACTACTCGTACCGATGACGTCACCGATGACGCCGCATCACAGATGAAGCGCGGACATCCCTCAAATCGGAATGTACACCCCGAGAACTACAAGATGACACCTTCCAGGACGCATTCAGACGCTGAATGGCCATCTCTGACCCATCCACACCTTCATAACTGCCCGAAAATGGCCACTTTCGCTACTACTCGTACCGATGACGTCACCGATGACGTCACAGATCACGCGAACATCCCTCAAATCGGAATGTACACCCCGAGAACTACAAGATGACACCTTCCAGGACGCATTCGAACCGTGAATAGCCCATCTCGACCCCAAATACCTTCCTTCACTGCCCTAAAATGGCCACTTTACTTACTACAACCAACTGCGCATGCGCAGATTAACGCGACTTGCATTCAAAAACACACCATTCTGACTCTACCCCACACAAGCTTCACTTTGACACCTCACACGACCCATTCGAACCGTGATTAGTCCATCTCTAACCCAAACACACCCTACATAGCACCCAAAATGCCTGTTTTCTATACTACGTGGGAACTACACTGCAAGACTATTGGAAGGCGTTCTGGACGAGCCATTAGTGTAGCCAGTCAAGTGTCTCCACGAGAGCTTCAAAATAAGACCTCCCACTCCGGCATTGGACCTTAGGGACTCTACACCTACTCCAACATGTCCACCGTATGGGCCTATACACCATATGCATGCAGTATGGGCCTATCAGGCTACCAGGCCTCAGTGACTTTTTTCAAAAATTTCACCGATTCGCACGGGGACACTTCCTATCATGTTCTAAATGACGAGACGAGTAAAACGAGACCCCACGACCCTACCGCAAATGTATAGAAGTACGTTTCCCAGGGGACAAACATTGATCCTATACCCTCAGTATGGGACTATATGGGGTTCGGTGACTTTTTTCAAAAATTTCACCGATTCGCACGGGGACACTTCCTATCATGTTCTAAATGACGAGACGAGTAAAACGAGACCCCACAACCTAGACCGCAAATGTGGAGAAGTACGTTTCCCAGGGGGACAAACATTGATCCTATACCCTCAGTATGGGACTATATGGGGTTCGGTGACTTTTTTCAAAAATTTCACCGATTCGCACGGGGACACTTCCTATCATGTTCTAAATGACGAGACGAGTAAAAACGAGACCCCACAACCTAGACCGCAAATGTGGAGAAGTACGTTTCCCAGGGGGACAAACATTGATCCTATACCCTCAGTATGGGACTATATGGGGTTCGGTGACTTTTTCAAAAGGATTTCACCGATTCACGCTTTGGGGACACTTCCTGTATCAATGTTCTAAATGACGAGACGAGTAAAACGAGACCTCACAACCCTACCGCAAATGTATAGAAGTACGTTTCCCAGCATGGTCCTATACCTCCCATACCCCACATAGGCATTTTCCCGTAATTTAGGATAAAGTCCGTATTCCGTATTTTTTCAGGAAAATTTTTGCATACACCCACCCTGGAACTAGGGGGAGATAACTCTATTGATAGACAAGCCCCGTTAAGCCCGGCGACCTATATACCCCTCATACCCCATATAGGCATTTCCCCAGGTTTTTCGATAAAGTCCGTGTTCCGTATTTTTTTTTTCAGGAAAAAATTTTACATGCACCCACCCAGCCATCAAATACCCCTTCACCTAGGCTTCACTTTGATACCTCACTCGACCCCATTCGACCATTAGGGGCTCCCCTAGCTCCAACACGGCTATTTGCATACCCTTGGGCCACCGCGCATGCGCAGAATGCCGCTATTTCAACCCACACCCAGTCCATTAGATGCCCCTTCATGAATGCTTCACTTTGATACCTCACTCGACCCCCATCGGTCACTAGGGGCTCCCCTACATCTCAAAACGGCTATTTCCATACCCTTCGGCCACCGCGCATGCGCAGAAGGCGGCTGTTTCAACCCCACACCCAGCCCATTAGATGCCCCCTCACCTAAGCTTCACTTTGATACCTCACTCGACCCAATCGGACCATTTCATCTAGGGACTACTTTTTCTCCGCGGAAGCTTTTTCCCGAGACCGAATCACCGCCAAAACCGCATCACCGCAGATGAATACATGCCCAGGGGCCCTTTGCCGGAACTATAGTGACCCAGAGTTACCTCCCCCTAGATTGGAACTCTTCTGTGGTGGAGGTGGGAAAGGGCTCGTCGCCATGACAACGTGACGTCATCGATGACGTCATCTCATTTGCATAAATCGGACTCAATTTGCGCTTTTACTACTACTTAGGTGTTGCAAATGTCATGTTCCGTCAATGATTGACGAAAATGTGTGTTAGTGGACTAGGTTATCGTGGAATCTGCCATATACACAGTCCGTGTAACACCTCACAATTCAACTTTCCATCTCGCAAAATCGGACACATGAGAAGAACGCAGATAGACAGACACATTATTTTGCAATATTATTCCCGAAGGCTTAAGGCACCACATCTGAAAAACAAACATGAAAATATACAGACATACCAGTATACATAAAGAACATAATAACAGGGTTGTGGGGCTTGGGAACCACCCACTTCATTGACAGGGGAGATCTTAATGATACACATAGTTCTAAAGTCTGGCTGGGAATAGTAGCGTCAACAGAACCTTTACAGCAGCTATAACGATCATACATAGACAAATTTTGTCACGGCATTTACTACTGACTGTGATTTCGAGATCATTAACATATTACGCAAATGAGTATTAGATACATGTATCACTGAGCATATTAGTTCGTATGTTGTTGAACAGAATATCTCTCTATTTTAAATTTTGTAAATTCCAGCAGAAAGTGTCGCTCATCTTCAAGCCCTTGGCAAAAAGTACAGAGTTTTTAATCTCTGGGACTGTGTTTTTGATATCGCCACCTTTCGATATGTAACTTATGCGCACTTATCCGAAACCATTTCAACGATACCCGGTGATGTAGCTCTGGTATAGCCTTGTTCTATACTACGTTCTCACGTAGTATAGAACAAGGCTATACCAGAGCTACCGGTGATGTCTATTGTGAATTGAGAAGCTCCAATTTCCAGCCTGCAGTTTGTGTTTGAAACTGAAGTAGTAGGTCTCTAATTTACTGAATTTAATAATTTTCTCTCTCTAACTGAACCTGCATGATCGCTTCCAGCCTCGGGACGACATTTGTTGTTGTTGTTGTGAGTGAAACTAGGATACCGGTACCTAAACCATGTCGATCCAAGGCTATGACAGGCCTATACAATATGGAAACTATTATGTTCTAGGATATTTAACGTGAAATTTGTCATCACTTTGGACAGGGATGCAGGATCTATGGACATGGATGCAGGATCTATGGACAGGGGTGTAGGATCTATGGACAGGGATGTAGGATCTATGGACATGGATGCAGGATCTATGGACAGGGATGTAGGATCTATTCCTGGTTTGGAGAAATATGTGTTTTATTGGTTCACACAGTTCGCATCTTGACAATCGTCGTCCAAAACCGTGATTTCATGACGGGGGAATGCATCTTTACCTTGAGTTTTTGCCTCCAGCTTTAACCAACCGTATTTAATCAACGTGGACGACTTGATTATTTCCTACGAAGTAGGCTCTCATTTGCAAATTGTCCGGTAACGAGTGAGTCCGTCAGTCCATCCGAATTCTTTCTCCGGCAAAATAAGGAGAACCGTTGACATTAGAACCTTTATTTTTGGCATGAACGTGCATTAGGGGACTGTTACCAGCAAGTTCTGAGCTGACCTACTTTTGATGATAATTTGACCTATTTAGATGATCTATAAACCTCGAAATTGGCAAAGAGATATCCTAATGCTTCCTAAGACCATGAAAATGCGCTTAATTAGGTCAATGTCTAACGGTCAGTCTTAGGTCAAGGTATACACTTAAATTATATCAAACCCTACTTCGTAGGTCCTGTGACGTTAGTCACACTGCCATGTGATTAGTTCAGAAAAAAATGAATAACAAATTGTTAAAAAAGTAGGCCTACTAGCTTGATAACGAAGCATTGAGATCGTATTTATTACTCCATTTAATACCTGGGAAACATGCCGCGGGCGTATACAAGCTGTGTTCAAAATTCTTCATACCTATACATACCTGAAATGAACTAAACACACACATCGTACTACATTTACTGCGGATGGAGTTCAAATGTCAAAGAAAAGATACGCAGCCATGAAAACAGTCTTCTTGGGCAGGAGCAAAACATGGTCCAAGGGGGACAACTCTTACTGGAATACTATTGAGAAATTTAAACACCTTCCAAAAGGTTACGTCCCTTGATTCATAGATCGTATAGAAAATTCCTTCACCTATGCCTACATGTAAATGATCAAAACAAAGGCCTGAAACAGATAGTGATTCGGTCCAGTGCTATTGTCGTATGTCCATCAGTTTGTCTAAGAAAGTTCTTAGTTTTGAGATTATCAGAAATTTGGGGGAGATTCTTCTAAATCAAAAATTTCCTCATATTCACAGTAAACTTCTAAGCCAATCTCAGAACTCCAGGAAATAAATTCATGTGTACGTGTATGCCATCTACGGGAATTATTTCACCCCCTTCTGCTGGAGAAGTAGTAGTCAGACGACCCTTATATGTTAGCATATAATCAATGTCACAGTGAAGCCTGTGTAAACCGACGATGCTCGGGACCCAATCACAGTGTCAGTTTTGACAGTGTTCTGGTTTATTAAAGTTCAAAATACTTTAAACTGAAGTATTAGGGCCATGGATACTATTCTGTATTTAGAAGTTGGTTGGTTTACTGAGGTGACGGTATTCACGGGTTTCACTGTATATTCCAGTCAAAACATACCAAGGTTTTTAATCCTGTTATGGTTGACCCAGAGAGTATGAAGTGTCGGCAGGGACAGTGGCATCTTCACATGAGAATCAATGCTGTTATGGTCCAGGATGAGAGTGTTCAGCATCGAGTAGTCTACAAGAAATCTCAGATCTGTTTGAATAATTAAGGACTGATGATTAAGTAATGTCAGATGTTTATCAACTTCAGCTGATAATACAAGTAATTCTTAACACTTGGCAAGAAAGTACAGTACAAAAAAAAAAATCAGAAAATAAATTGTAAATGCGAAATTATTTTTGTTCATATTATTTCTTGCAATGTCTTCCTCATGTCTGGCTTGACAAGTGAGTATATTATCATGACCATACTCCAAGCCATTATGAAGAAATCGGCAAATGACTGACAAGGGCTGGAAAAAGTTGGCTAGTTGCCATTATACTACAACCCGATTTCCTCTTATATTTTTTTCAAACAAGGCAGTGAATCCAATATGCTTTCTCTTAATTTCTGACAGATTGAGGACGCTCACTACTAAAACCATTTATTTTATACTAATCCTATGTATATCTGGTACCCGTATAGCTGCAACAAATTGACAGGAAAACAAATTTTACAACACAACCCATCAATACAGTTGACATTCTCTTGGAAAACTCTATATGAGGGCGAAGAACGATATATCAGTTACTAGTACGGTATTACATCTGCTATCAGAGACCCACGCAACTAAGATACAGATTTCTATGCTACAACATGGTGTGGCGCCCGTTTTTCTTGATAAATTTATTTCTGTACACCGAAAATTTCTGGAACTTTAGTATGTTCTGTGAACCAGGCATCCTCCGATAATATCTGAAAATCGGTCACAGGGAATACCTGTTTTTACTGATAGCGATTTATGTACTCCCAATTCATGCAATTACGGATCGGAAACAGCCAGCTGTGGGCTGTCCAAGGCAATGTGTTTGGAACCATATACTGTAAATCAAACGCAATCAAGGATATGAGATATAATTGTAGCTGAGGTCCAATTCTTCCAGAGCATCCCCATGTCTCTCAGTAAACTCTGCAGGGACTATTTTAAAGTCCTGGTAGGCCAAACTTTCCCGTTTACCGGGCATTCTTTCCACAGGTGTCGGTAGCTTCTCGTTGAAATTTGTAAAATTGTGTACACAGTCACCGAATAAAGAGTTCATAATAGATCACCCACTTAGGCCTACATAGTTCTAACTTCCGGGGCTGGTCAACAAGAGATTGTTGGATTACGGTATCAAATTTATCAGACACTTCCGTGAAGTTCAAATAAACTTTAGAACGATCGCAGCTCACAAATACATCTTAACCGATTTGGCAATAAATATTCTGATTCAAAACTGTGATATGCTGATTTTATCTGCTGTCAAAATATTTATCTAGTCCTGTTTCATGCGCGCAGCCATTTTGTCCAAAGCGGTGAATCACATGACCGATTTTATGTTCCTGGGATTAAAGAAAACTTGCACTCAAAATACATCCGGATTCGGATGAAACTGGAATCACTGGATCGGGTTCTAGTCATTTCGTACCTAAACCACATCGTGCCGAGTCCGTTTCGTACCCAGACCGTTTCGCACACAAACTTTTTCGTACCATACAATAAAAAATATTCAGACACAAGTCCGTATTAAACATTGTGAACATGGTAACTGGATAAATAAATTTAAAAATATTCTGTTGAGGTAAATTTGCAGCTACAAATTCTTTGTTTAATACGTCCGATACCACGGGAGAGTCGTACGGTAATTAGACGAATTTGGTTCTAAGATTTGTAATCTGATTAGAAGTTATTTACAATGAACGGATAAAAATAAAATATATCCGCGACCGGCAATAACAGGCGGCAAGATGTGGCAATGACCTTGACATAAAAATAAATAGGTTTATGGATAACACCCCAGTAAAGTTACAAGACACTATGTTCAATTCAGTTTTGTGTTGTGACCAAACCGTTGAATTATTGGCCTTGATATTCATTGTGTGATTTCTCCAACATATTTTCTGTTAAAACATTAAGTAAAGTGATCACTTAACTGTTCTTGAAATATGCTTACAGGAATCTCTGATGCAAATTCTATATCACCTGATTAGGGTCCATGTGGGCGATGATAACTGGCAATATCGGCAAAAAATCTGCAAAGATTTGTGAAGTTCAAGATAAAGCAGAAGAAGGGATTTGAAACTGCCCTAAAAAGTAAATAGTTTCCTCCAGATCACATGGACAACAGGCGCCGCGGAGCATATTCAAAAGTGGGGGGGCTGACCCTATCTCGACCATAAAGTGGGGGGGCTGAAGTCGCCCCTAGATAGGGTTTATAACATTACAGCTCCGAAAAGTGGGGGGGCTGAAGCCCCCCCAGCCCCCCCCCCGGCTCCGCGGCCCCTGGACAACACACCGTTTAGGTTTCGAGGTATTTGTTGAATCAGAACCCAAGATAATTTAGATTAGCAGTGCCCTGACCTTGACCTTTGACCTATTGAAGCTCAATATCAATTCCATGAGAGCTATTCTCTCAATATATCTTCAGTGAAAATATGAAGTGGATTGATTGCATGCCTTCTAAGTTGTCGTGGTAACAAGAATTGGTGGCACCCGCACACACGGACAGACAGCAATTCTATACTCCTCGACCGGGTTCTGGTGGGAAGTAGGAATATACAATGAAATTCCCGGACTGTTTCCCGGTCTGTAAATATACAGCTAGAAAATTGTTTCTTTCAAACAACATTTAGCAATGGATGACCTACTGACCTGCAATTTTCACATCATTAGTAGTAAAACGGAAATTCATACAAGCTGACCTGACAAATAAGCATATTAGTAGGAGGTCAAGAGCGCTATAGTTCCGGCAAAGGTCATTGAGTACACTTCCGACCCGCGTTGATGTGGTCATTTCCGGTGGGGATATGCCTCGGTACGGGGGATAAGCCTCCGCGGACAGAAAGTAGTCCCATATTGAGGCCAATGAGACTTCAAATACGCGTTTTCCCCACTGTTCCACTATGAAATAATCGCTCCGGTGCACCGACGCGTGCATTCGTAATCTCCCTCTTCAGTTTATACTTAACAGCAGTGGGCAGATTCATAAATATCGATTGCTGGTGAAGATATGGCAAGTATGTATCAAATTATCCTACTATTCCAAGAATGGACCATTAGGCTTGCATTGATGATAATTTTAGTACCGGTAACTTCAAGTAAAAAATATTGCATTTATCACTGATTGAAATATTTTTCATACTGTTGCCAAGGTTAAAATGGGAAACTACGAACCACAATTTGAATCCGGAGGTCATGTGTCAATGTATACCTGTCGGTGTGCCAGCGCAAATTTAATTTTGTTCAAGAATTGAAGTGCAAAAGGCGGATTGAATTACAAGCGTCTAGTTCGTCATTCAATATTCAGCCGTTGACCATTCAAGAATTTCCGCTTTCATAATCCAAATAACTAATTCATATAATAGATTTAGCATCAAATTATAAGAATACACCATAGTATATGAAATTAGACTAGTTCCCCACAAGAGAGAAGCGATCAATAGTTTTCAATGATGCCAGCAAGACATTATATGATGTTCCAAAAATATCAAATCCGTATAGTTGATCGGTATTCTTAATCCATATCATTTTCGTTGTAGAATCGTTATCTAGAGTATGATGTGTCTCAGTCACGCTTTGATGATGAATGTTCACATGAACGCAAGGCGTATCCTGAAAAACATATATACGGCCCCTAGCCCCAGGTTGAGCGAAATTAGACACGTGACGAAAACTTTTATAAGTTTCGACAATAATGTTTTGTGGCGTTGATTAAAATCGTCACAGGCTCGAGCAAATGTTACTAGGCGAGATATCTGATATTACTGTTCTTATAGAGATAATTTACGATGTCGGAATTGTAACCATCTCTTTTGTCGTAAAGTCGACGAGAGAAAAGGTTCGCTTCTCTTTTATAGAGATATGCCTGAATAAGATGTGCCTTCCCTTATATGTGTTATATTCTAGGGCCATTTGAAGTTTCCTTCAAATCGAGTTAAGGTGGATATTTATCCTTCACTGCGTCATTTATATAGCGATTATCCACAGCAGAAAGATCGTCATAGCGTTTGGTGAATGAGAATGGTGGCTTTGAAATCATCTGTTTTTGAAAGCGTCTGCATATAATCGTATTCATAAGAGAAAAGATATAGGTCAGCCAAAAGCGGTGCACGGTGCAGGTTATTTGTCCTTCCGCATCAAGTTCTTCTGTAAGACATTTTGAGTTTTTCAATATCCACATGCATTTAATGCCAGACTTCTTAGAAATAGTGGCGCAATACCTTTTCCAAAATGCTTTCACCTCCTGAAGGGCATTGTCAACAGGGTTGAAAGAAGCTTGGTGGTGCAGCTTCTAGAACCAGCTATGAATCTAGCTGTGTATGGTGATTTATGCATTTTGTGAGTCCAGGAAACTTTCTAGCGACCTGAGGTTTCTCGGTCAGTACTTGTTTTGCTTGGAGAAGGGTACTATTGTCAATATGGCGGATTTTTCAACGACCTTGTTCTTGGTGAGGTCTAGCCAGTCAGCGAGTACTGTAGGTTCAACTTTTTCTCTCTTTGACCATTCAATAACATACTCTTCCAGTGCACTCAGGACTATCTTCTACGGAAGCATAGATAGGACATGGGTGAAAATTATTTTTTCGTCCAGAAATTATCTCCGACCCGGAGATAATTATCTCCGACCCGGAGAAACATCTCCGACCCGGAGATAATTATCTCCGACCCGGAGAAACATCTCCGACCCATCTCCGACCCGGAGATAATTATCTCCGACCCGGAGAAACATCTCCGACCCGGAGATAATTATCTCCGACCCGGAGAAACATCTCCGACCCGGAGAAACATCTCCGGCCCGGAGATAATTGACCAATGAGAGTCGAGCTCACAAAGACGCCATTGTTATGGGAAAATGAACATGGATGGGTTAAGAGATGAATTAATAACGGGGTACTTTGAGGCTGGATTGCTGTACAATGATATGATATTTATTCTTAATCAAGAGCATTTCCCCATGAAATATTGTTATCGCGATTTCTCAGGAACTACTGTATGGATCTTTCCCAAATTCGGTACACAGGTTCCCCTCGGGGTCTAGTTGTGCAAGATAACTTTTCTGGTCCGATTCGGAAATCCAATATGGCCGCCAGGCAGCCATCTTGGATTTCCCCATGTAACATTGTTATCGCGATTTCTCAGGAACTACTTCATGGATCTTTCTCAAATTTGGTACACAGGTTCCCCTTGGGGTCTAGTTGTGCAAGATATCTGGTCCGATTCGAAAATCCAATATGGCCACCAGGTGACCATCTTGGATTTTTCCATGAAATTTTGTTATTGTCATTTCTCAGGAAGTACTGCATGGATCTTTCTCAAATTTGGTAAAACGGTTTCCCTTAGGGTCTAATTGTGCAAGGCACCTTTTCTGGTCCGATTCGCGCACACTGGAAGTGATGTCATACATGACGTCACACTTGCGCAGAAAACACCTGCGCATATAAAGCGCATATTGAGCCTCTTTGACCTCTGAGTGCACTCTATCAGATGATGCATCACTTCCGTAATATAAATTATATAGGAAACAAATGGAACCTTATTGACCTCAGAGGTCAAAGGTCAAGGAAGGGACTTATGCCCTTTGTATACTACTAACGTTCAAGACAACATACACTACATGTTCGAACAAAAACTTGTTATGAAATCATTCACACATAAGATTTGTTACCGGCTGGTTTGTTATTTTAAGAAATTGAAGACTTGTTATAACCCAGCGTACGTGACTTTCCATACCTCACACATATAAAAATGGCGGTAACGATTGCTGCCACACCATTGGTCAATTATCTCCGGGTCGGAGATGTATCTCGGGGTCGGAGATAATTATCTCCGGGTCGGAGATGTTTCTCCGGGTCGGAGATAATTATCTCCGGGTCGGAGATGTTTCTCCGGGTCGGAGATAATTATCTCCGGGTCGGAGATGTTTCTCCGGGTCGGAGATAATTATCTCCGGGTCGGAGATGTTTCTCCGGGTCGGAGATAATTATCTCCGGGTCGGAGATAATTTCTGGACGAAAAAATAATTTTCATCCATGTCCTATCTATGCTTCCGTAATCTTCTGGTCGACCTTCAGGTTTATTTTTCTCAGCTCTCTATATTTAGGTCTCTTCATCAGGAGTGTTTTAGGTCTTAATCACTCGCTATAGCAAGGTTACCAGTCACAACATGCTTGCATGGTGTATAGATAAAGTTCGACGATTCACAATCACAACTATAGCCTCCAGACGCGTATTCCAGAAAAACTCAAAATATAGATATAATATACATACATTCACATATCCATATCCACATCCATATATCCGCAAATCCACCTATTTTGAATACAATTTTACATGTATATAAAAATCGTATATGTTACGAAAAAAACTAGATAAATTTTATATGAATCATTCATATAAGAGTATAAATTTTGTTGAAATGTCATTATCATATGGTGCATAAAATATGTATTACATTATATATGCCTTGAGTTTGCTGAAATTTCCCTTTATTATGTCTATACTGGTTAGAGTTTGGCTGTTACAAATATTTTGATATTGAACATATTTAACCCCACTTCCTGTGGTAGGCCTACACAAAAGCCAATCCCTGAGTAGCAGATTTCTCTTTCAGAGTTTCAAATCAAAATATTTTCGTTTTGATTTAAAAAGAATTTAAAACAAAAACTAGAGAATACGGCCATAATACCAAGCTGACCCGTACCGGAACATGATGAAATACAACATTCAATAGCACAATGTAAATGTGACAGACAAAACATCAGGCGAAAGACACACACACGCGCTCTTTGAAGTTCTAGAATAACCCACTGTTCTCATATATTTAATTGTCTTTCATCTTTGTACGATAATAATTTAACCAAATTGAATTAACCGTCGTCATTTGGATGTTCTATTCAAAGTTCGAGTTTTCCGGTGTTTTTCTTCCGGCTCTATTTCCGTTTCAAGTTTATGTTTTAGTTCAACCTAATCAAAGCACCATGGCGGTGGAAATTGAATCGGCTGAGTGAGTTCTCTTATAAAATTTATATTACCACGTGAATACACCTGTCGCTATGCTCCGATCTATTTGCATTCGACAGAGTAACCACAGAACTAGCCCAGGATCAGCGCATTTCAAATTGTGTCTTCGATTTTTGACGAAAACTAGCGTCGTTTTCCCGCATCCGCCGGGATAGAACAACAACAACAACAACATGTGCACGTGTATAATTTTTATTTAACAACAACATATTTCGCCAGGCCTCGCCTACTCAAGTTTTTATGTCTTCCTTCGTTTCGTCACTACGGCGAGCTTCCTCATAGCCAATTGCATGTACAGTCTGAGACCTAGCTCTGCCTGTGACCGATCATTGAATGCCCCATCCTTGCTAAAACCAGGGGTATTCTCTATGATACAATGACGTCTCTGGGGGATTTTCCTCCCTCTGAAAAGCCTAATTCTAACACAGAAGTAAATGGAAAAAACTTCGAAAAAGGCTAGTTCAGCTCTGATTTTAACACATAATTTGAACGGAACTATCTTTTACTTCGCCAAGTTGTAGAAATTTATTTCAAGTATGAGAGAAGATTTTTAGGAAAAACCTGTTACGATCCATTGAGGCCTAGATTAAAATCCCCCAGTTGCGCGGATGACAATCACGGTACTGTAATTGATAGAACAGCTGATCCTTTGTTTAGAGCCGCTGTTACTCCCGTTGTGTCCAAAAGAATCTCTATGGGCAATGTATCTTGTTCAGCAGTAATGAAACATCCTGCATATACTGACCAATCGTATCACTTGTTTACCACGACCATGGCAACAGTGACGAGCTTCGAAAATACCATAGCTTGTAGGATACCCGGTGGCAGACGAACACACACATTTTCAACAATTATGAACATTAATAAATATAAAGGAAACATAGTTTAAAACAAAATCTCTTTGAAGAAAAAATAAACCGATTCATCTACCATCAAACATCCAACAAGCCAGGCAAATGTAGGAAACACTGAAACTTTAACATGTTTAAAGACGGTTCGCGATGTCAGTGTATCCGACCTCGCCTTCCCACTGACCGAACTTGAATTGAGTGAAATAACGCACAGATTTCTATAAAATTTCACTGATCTATTCAATAATATTTTATTGTTAACTTCTGCATGCTTGGATTAAATATTTTACATTCAGTATCAGCGAATAGTTTAGCACAGAAAGTAATACTAAAACCGTAACATATTTTACCATCAGCGCAGTTTTTCTAGGTCACGTAACTGGAATGTGGGTGGAACTCGGTCTGCTATGCAAGAAGATCAGGGGTTTGCTTTTGGCTCACAAATAGAAACCTTGACATTGTGAAGATGTGAATGCCCCGGCTGCCCCTCCAACCACTCGCCTACGGTTCCCAACTCTATCAGGAAAACAAGAAAGATGGCAGATCATGCCCATAAAAATCTTCCTGTTTGTTTTTGGCCACAAGTTCATTCTTTGTAGGAAAACCAGTGCAGATCTTCCGTACATCAGTTGGAAACATGTACCAGATCTCGATTTTCCTTGCTCCAACAGTTAAAAAACAGTGGAAAAAATGCAGTAACTAACGACGTCATACTATAGACATTCCATACAAAAATGGCAGTGACGGCACGATTCGCAATGTTCAATGTATCTAGGAATTACTATCAATTTATTGCATGTCTAGTGGCATTAGTAGTGTACAGAAGAAGAATTATGCAGGGTTCGAATTTAAGAAAAATCTTATCCAGTCTGCCGGACGGGTAAGCGAAATATGTTACCAGTCTGCAAATATTTTCACTAGTCCGTTAATATTGAATAAAAAGTTGATCTTGGAATGTCATCATGAATGTGTTGTTCACTGTGTTGGTTGATTCTAAATAAGGAATTAATAATTGTGCATAATCTTCAATTTCCTGAGCGCGTGTGAAGATAAACACATCCGATAAACCCAAGGTCGAGATGGAGAGGACTGAGTGGCGTAATTAACACCTTACGGTCATCCTTGTGCTCCGTAGTCAAGGAAAGTGAGTGCATGCCTCACTCTCATTCTGTTGGTCGATTCCAACATACAGCATTCAATCAATCCTGTGATGTAATGTTCACCTTGGGAAATTGGGAGCTACGTTGTAGTAGGATTTTTATTCACATTATTATAAGAGCCACCAGTAAACTGTTACTTACTCTTCAAATCTACGGTATAAATTTCTGCCACAAGGTGTTCTAGAGAGAGGATTTTAGAAGGGAATTTACTCTTGGGAACAGATATCTGAAGGAAAATAACTCTTTTGGGTGAAATTTTTATGCTTTCAATAAAATTAGGAGTGCACTTCCTATCTCTGTCATGTTAAATCTGAAAGATGAGATTCAGGGTCTGTAAATTGGAATCAGGGAGTCATGGGAGTGCAAATCTCTCCCACACATTCATCTTGCATTAACTCGAGTGTCCATGAATCATGATATCACTTCAGATTTGATTAAATGAGACATTGAAGACAGGAGCTTCTTGAATACATATCATTGTTGTTGAATATTCTATGACACTGTTTCATGTCAGTGTATTGCAGACAAGTGTGGTACCGGCTTGTTCCATAACATGGGGTAGATGTAGGTACTTGCGTTTCTGTCGCTGCATGCCAAACTCAACTGAACTGAAGCAAGATCCTGTGGCGACACACATGTATAGTTGGGCAGCATTGATTTATTAAAATTGCCCAATGCCTTTGGACATGTTGGATAAGTTGACAAATTGCCACAAACCTTAAAAATATAACACATGACTGGGCCTGATCCAGGCTGTTTTTGAGCCCGTATAACGGGTTATAAATGGGTTTGAGCGCCATGAATTTGAGCACTCCAATGAGAAAAGAATATATATATATATTTTTTTAGCAATTTCCTTCTCTGAACAAACTGAAACCAATACTATTGCAAGTACTGTTGCCAAATAATAAGTTATCAGGATGTATTTAGACAATTTAATACTCCCACAGCTTCCATGGGCTTCGAGTTAGTCCCACATCGCGGCCTATTTCAATATAACACATATCACAATCTGTGCCATGTATGGGAACACTCTGAAATTCTCATGGTATTGGCATTTGCTCTGCTTGTTCAAAATTCCCTTTGTTTATTTTATAAAGATACAGAATTTATTCATCAAATTTGTGTATTTTTTCAAAGTCAGCTACATGAAGTACATGTGTAGATTGTCTATAACATAAGATAGAATCCTATTGTATGTATTCAGTTACCATGGTTAACCTGGTTGCTGAAATTATGTACTTTGCCAGATCTTGAATGAGTAGGACACAGTAAAGTATCTGATCGTAATAATGAAGGTTATTGATTTCCAATCGATTGGTGTGAATGATGTAAGGACGGTATCTTCTAAATATAACCAGGCCATACAGATCCGACTCCTTTAAAACCGTATAATTCCTGGAATTTAGCTGTAAATCTAACAAACTGAGTTGTCAAGATGCTGTCAATCCAATATACATTTATGTTTTTGTGTCAGTTCTTGTGGAAATAGATAAGGCCATTGGTTGTTTAGCATGACCAGCCCTCATCTTTATTTTGAGGGCAAACAATTAAAATAGATCCCGGGATTTACATTTTCTTGGGTTAAACTTACTCAGTTTCTTTATATTCATATACAATTGTCCTGAAACCTGATGACGTACACACCCACTACATCCATGACAATAAAATACCACTTCTATCCCTTGATGCAATGCAGGCCCCCAACGTCCATGACAATTAAATGACAGGTGGGTTTCGTTATACAATTCAATTAGCCTGTCGCCTCAATCATGTAACATGACATTAACTTAATTGCCATCGCGAGGTCCCTGATCTGGCACAGTCGGAAGAGCGAGCTTTACTTTGGTGTATTGGGTTACATATAGGACTTCACGCCTTGCGGCACACGTACTTTGCGTTGACAGTGGCAATTTATTCGGTTTCGTGTTGCATGAGCGAGGTTAGACTTCTGGATAAGTGTTCACGTGTCGTACAGATGAATGAATACACAATTCATCACGTGACTGAGAGATATATAATATGTGATCAGGGTTTGGGGCCATTGGTTCACAATTTCATAATTAATCATAAATAATTAGAGTATCTAGCATGTTTATTTCAAAAATCAAGGTCATGCTAAACAACCATTTAAGTGACAATGGCCAAATTCCACTTTGGACCAGTTGAATAAAACATTTCCTACTTCACACATTATCACACCGTTTTTTAGAACCGCATCAAACCTGTACATCATGACAGAATGCGAAAAATAGTTCTTGAAGATTGCGCCAAAGAATTTTTTGATATCTTGTCTTTACTTCCAGATTATAGTATTGTTGAAGGCTGACCGCTCAAGTACTAGTAACTCAAGGAACATTGTCCACTTCATGCAAATTATATTAACCTGCATCTGTTTGACAAAAAATAATGAGTATATTTGGTTTACAGGAGAGGGGAGAAAAAAACTCGCTCCCAGGCCATTTCATCATTATTTTATGAAGTTCTGTGTTTTTCTCTTTGACAGTGTTGTCCGTCTAATTGAGCAGTATTTGAAGGAGAATAACTTGATGAGGACATTGACCATACTACAGGTGAGTTCGTCTCCATGGTAACAACACTGGCTCCTTTTAAGTTGCTCCATGTAGCTGGGGTCCGTCGTGGATTATTTCCCTTATCAAACTAATTAACTCCCTTAGGTGAATTTACAGTACAAAACTCTCAGTCCCACCACTCAAATCTGCTAAGTTCTGTTTTCTTCATCTTCACAAGTCCAGGTAAGTCCAAATCCTCACAGAGGGATTACCTGGACATTTTTGGTGACTCCTATGAGTTCTCCAGTCGATATCTCCAGTATACAGTCTTGTACATTTCATCCCCCATGCTTATTTTGAATTAGCATGTTGGTATCCCAAGCCTGCAGTTTTTGATTTGACTTCTGATAGTAAATGCATACATGTAGATCAAATAGTTGTTATAAAATTTGCGAGTCTGTGATCACTGTACTGGATTGTATGTTGCAAGAGTGATTTTCTCTTGCCAGTGTCGCTCACCAATTCTTCTTTCTATATATCAGCCTTGAATGCACAGCTGCTTCGATCTCATTTTGAAAACAGATTTAAGGATCCTAAGCTAAAGCATCAGTTTCAGTGCCTTAGTATTTATGTCAAAATGAGAACCCTCATGTTGGAAAGTTCCTCGTGATGTTCTTAATTACATGATTTTCCATGAATGCCGCAGTGATGCATTGTTTTGAAAACAGGTGAAAGGCGAGTACATTCCTATTTTTCAGTGACCAATACCTCTCTAGCAATGAGAGTGATGGAGAATGAGACTTGATTTCTTAAAAATGAGAGAATGGTGTTGGGTTGGGGCTGTGTGGGTTGACCTGGGATGTCGTTGTGCACACCCCGGGTCATGGTAAGAATAGGCCTTGGCTCCTCAGACAGCTTGTCATACGAAGCGACTAACTGCACGGCATACAATGATAGTGCACCTCTAGGGGTACTCGCTCTCTCTTGGGGGTATACAAAGCTCCACTTGGAGTCTTCTGTCTGCCTGGCTGTGATTTGTGGTTCCTAGATGAAGTCTCAAACTATTATTTTATAATAAACTGTATTTCACAGAACATTAGGGATGCTGGTGATTTTAGTTGAAAGTACGACAAAATTCAACTAAAAAGTGATGAACTGTTTCTATTTTAGCTGATTAGACTACCTGGCATACTTGTATCTAAGGTGCATCTAGAAAAGGAATTGGACCTACACGTGGGGTTCCCGGGTGTGAAGAGATATAGGACCCGGACGTCTTGATATGATGTGATGTTAAATCATATTCACTCAATAACCCTCTGTTATGTTTGACTTGACGTGCCCCAATCCTGCTAATTCTGATTTGATATGTTTCAGGAGGAGAGTGGGATATCTTTGAACACTGTTGACTCAGTGGACAGTTTTGTGTCAGATATCAACAATGGTCATTGGGACACCGTGTTACAGGCCATACAGTCCCTCAAACTACCCGACCAGAAACTTATTGACTTGTATGAACAGGTAAGACTGAGCTGTGAATGATCCATCCTCCCACCATCAGAGTTTGTAACCTCCTAAATTGTGTTTACGGTAATCCCTCTAATGATTCAAAATTCAACCACCCCTAACTGTGGGGACAAAATTCAACCACCCCTAACTGTGGGGACAAAATTCAACCACCCCTAACTGTGGGGACAAAATTCAACCACCCCTAACTGTGGGGACAAAATTCAACCACCCCTAACTGTGGGGACAAAATTCAACCACCCCTAACTGTGGGGACAAAATTCAATTGACTGTTCTAATAAATTTGATCACCCTCTAAAAACATAAAATAAAAAAATAATGAAGAAATAATGGATTATATGCATGATTCTGAACCATTTTGTCAACGTCCTGTTCTAATAAATTCGATCACCTCCGAGTTCATGGTGGAAAATTCCACTTCGTGTGATTGAATACTTAGAGGGATACATGTACCATAACAATTCTGACTACAGTGAAACCTGAGAACTCCGACCACTGGAAA
>JAVTVY010043975.1:0-20281 GCA_036873755.1 Hanleya hanleyi | reverse complement strand
AAGTCTGTTACATATCCATCTGGGTCTACTTCACTATATGTCATAGCTGGCGTCCCTATAACAGCTTGCATAGGCATCACATTCTCTCTACCAAGGACCATGAGATTGGGTGTCTTTTTCGTGCTAGAATGTTTGGAAGCTCTGTACGCCATCATTACTTGGGGCAGGTACTCATCCCAAGATCGCTGAGCCTTGTCACAATACATGGTCAGCATCGTCGCAAGAGTACGGTTGTATCTCTCGACATTTCCATTTGCCTGTGGCCTAAAACTAGTTGTTCTGGTTTTATCAATATGCAGGATATTGCACATTTCCTGGAACACCTGGGCTTCGAAATTTGTCCCGTGATCGGAGTGTAGTTGCAACGGTGTTCCGAACCGACATACAAATTCATCAACTAATGCCTTAGCTACTGAGGTTGCCGCCTGGTTGGGTAATGGCACTGCTTCTGTCCACTTTGTGAAGCAGTCACATACAACCAAGATGTATCGGTTTCCCCTAGTTGTCACTGGTAGCGGCCCCAAAATATCAAGCGAAATTCTCTCCATAGGTTCTCCGACCAAATACACCTTCATTGGAGCTTTATTTTGCCCCTTGGCTGTCTTTCTGGCTGTACACAAGTCGCATTTCCTACAGTATGCTTCAACGTCACTTTTCATACCAGGCCAATAAAACGACTGTTTTATTCTCTCCATGGTTTTCTCTGTGCCTAAGTGACCAGCTGTTGGCAGGTCGTGATAGAATGTGAAGACATCAGCTCTAAGACTTCCCGGAACGACGAGTTGACTGAAAGATCGGCCATCCTCGAACCATTTACGATGTAGCATGCCCTCAAGCAATTCCAGCCTATCCCAGTGTCGCCATAGAGTTTTCACTTTGGAAGATAAATGAGAAATGTCCTCCCATACTGGTCTTCCAGATCCATCCTCGAGAGCTGCCTTGATCGGTCCTATATCCCCATCTTTCATTTGCTGCAGTTTAATTTCATCTGAACTCCACCCGTCAAGCAGAACGCTTCTCAGAGTGCCAGGGGGTGGCCCCTTGCTTCTGGTTGTGACCCCCCTCACAGCCTCAGTTGGACCATCCTTCGGTGCATCATTAATCTCCTCTTCATTGTTCTGCTGCTGATGTCTGCACACTTTACATGGGTGTCTCGATAGAGCATCTGCGTTTGCATGGCTACGCCCTGCCCTATGAACAACTTCCAAATGGTACGTCCCTAGTTCCTGCAACCAGCGAGCCACTTGTCCTGTGGGGTTCTTCAGGCTTCTTAACCAGCTGACTGCTGCATTATCAGTACGCACTGTGACCTTTTGTCCATAGAGATAAGAGTGGAAATGCCTCAATGCTAGAACTACCGCCAGGAGTTCCTTTCGTGTAGTGCAGTACAAACACTCGTGCTTGTTGAGAGATTTGCTCATGTATGCGAGAACTTTTTCTTCACCATTCTGTACTTGTGAGAGGACTGCGCCTACTGCCTTATCACTAGCATCGGTGTCGAGGATAAACTGCATTCCGGGTAGAGGATAGCTCAGAATAGGAGGGGAGGATAGTGCCCTCTTCAGTTCTTCGAATGCTGCCTGACGTTCTTCAGTCCACTGGAATTTCACACCTTTTTCTGCCAGTTTATGTAATGGCCTGGCAATTGCTGCAAATCCCTTCACGTAACGACGATAGTAGGAACATAATCCAATGAAACTTCTGACTTCCCTTACATTTTGTGGTGCTGGCCAGTCCTGTATAGCAGATACCTTTTCGGGGGTCTGTGCGCACCCCGGATTCTTCCACTATATGTCCTAAGAATTTCACCTGCTGTTGGCAAAATATACATTTAGACGGCTTCAGTTTCAGGTTAGCTTCCCAAAGTCTATCGAAGACATGTTCAAGTCTCTTTAAACACTGACTGAACGTAGACGCTGGCACAATGATATCGTCAATGTACAGCAAGCACTCCTCCCACTGGAGACCCCTCAAGACGTCCTCCATGAGCTGTTCGAAGGTCGACGGGGCATTAACGAACCCAAATGGCAAAACTGTAAATTGATATAGGCCAAAACTGGTGGCAAAGGCTGTTTTTTCCTTGTCTTCTTCAGCAACCGCAATTTGCCAAAACCCGGAATTCAGGTCCATACAATTAAACCAACGTGCACCTGCAAGAGCATCAAGACAGTCATGTACCCGAGGAATTGGATAGGCGTTCTTCTCTGTAACGTCATTCAGCTTTCGATAGTCCAAACCAAATCGTGTGGACCCATCTTTCTTCTTGCATAACACAACAGGTGATGCCCAGGCGCTGCTTGATGGTTCAATGACACCCATCCCCAACATACGCTTTATCTCCTCCCGCTCCGTCTCCCTTTTCCCTATAGGCTGACGTCTCGGATGTTGCTTGATGGGCACAGCAGACCCCGTGTTTATTCGATGTGCAGTTCTGGCAGTCCTCCCCAAATCATAAGATCCTTTAGCAAAAACCCCTGGATATTGAATCAGTAGTTCGGTCAATGATTCACTTTCATCCTCACTGAGATGTGCTATACTCCGAGTCCACAAGTCTTTTAGTTGTTCTGGCAATTCCTTTGATATAAGCTGCTTCTTTGCATTGCATTCAGCCGCCCGAATCTCTGAAGAATCCTCTACATCATAGAAGGACTGACACGTCCCAAGCCTCATGCCAGAAGGCAGTGTCACTTGCACATTACTGTGGTTGACAACCTTAACAACCTGCTCCTTTCCCCTACAGTCGATAACTCCATTCACAAGACGTATCATCTTGTCCTTAAAGAGAGCTGGAGATGGCTCTAGTAATCCAGAATTTGATAAATATTCACGCAATGGTATATCCACCCCTACCCAGGTTACACAGTGGGGAAGTATTGTTACTGCTTCACACACTTGTACCTGACACACCATCTCGGCCTCACCCCCAATGCGACACTGTATATCCCCCTGTTCTGTTTCCAGTTTCAGGCACTTATAGTCAATTGTAAGAATGTTTTTCAGGAGAAAGTCTTGGCCAATAATTCCCTGGGTGGTTATCTCGCATACTATCATGGGCATTTTATACCAGGTACCACCAAGCAACACAGAAAATTCAGCAGATCCCAGTATGGTTAACTTTTCCCCATTGACCCCTTGAATTGCGTAGGTTAATGGCTGCAGCGAAGGTCTGGCGTTTGGGTCTATTTCTTCAAATACACTGATGGATAATAAAGTTTTTGTTGAGCCACTGTCCACCAGAAAATCAACATCAATGTCACTTCCTCTCAGATGCCCAGATGTAAACAGTCCATTATCCCATTGACCTATTTTCCGCTCTGACTGGCCAGTGCGGACTGTACCTCTCTCGACCGTGGCCATCGGATGGGTATTCACTGGCCCAGATAACCCCGCCAACCCCTGGCCTAATGGGCTGGCGGGTGTCCATTTTCCTGTCGCTCAGCCCTAGCTTGACGCTGACATCTGTTGTAAAGTGGACACTCTCTAAAAAAATGGTTTTGTGAATTGCAGATAAAACAGGATCTATCTCTCCTAGGACCCTCAGTTGATCTCTGTGTTTGCTGCCTATTACCCTTTTCAAGTTGGTCCAGTCGACTGAGAACCGCTTTCAGAATTTCTGAGCTGTCCGTCGGGGTAGCTTCCATTCCACCAACTACTGGCCCTACTTGTCGGGACGCAGCTTTCTTTTTCTCTGTGTTTCCCAGAAGAGCCTCAAATCTTTCCACCACATCAACTGCCTCCATGATAGTTACAGTCTCGATCGAAGCATATCGTCTTCATGTCCATGGAAAGACATTTGTAGAATTGGTTAAGTGCCTGTGCCTCTTGTGCTTGATTATCCGATCTGGGGCAGGCCTTAAGTGCCATTTGGCGAAGACAGTCGCCCAATTCCGCAATGGCCTCATCTGGTTCACGACGTCGTGCCTCAAACATAGATAGCCATTTGTTCTGTTGCCGACCACTACCAAACCTTTCCCTTAGTCTTGTAGACAGTTTGTAGAAAGATCGCTTCTCTTCTACCAGGAGACCCACATAGAAAGTTCTAGCTGAACCTGTCAAGTTCGTAGCCAACATCAATGCCTTTTCCCTTAAAGTCCACTGACCCAGTTCGGCACAGTCTTCAAAATGAGCATAGTATTCTTCCCAATCTCCGCGTCCATCGTAGGGATCTGGCTTGACCCTTAGACCACGCAATCCCGTTCGTGGAAGCTGGTCACCCACAACTTCCTGGTCACTATCATTGTCATTTTCCTCAACACCTCTACTGTTCTGCCTAGGATCTGGAGAACTGGCATCTCCCCTACCATCATAACGTCGTTTATTCCCCACATGACTCTGTTCTATTTCACTGTCAGAACTTTCATGAATATCCACGTTAATGGCCTCAGGTGGTAATCTGAGCCTTACTTCTGGATCTGGGCTCTTCTCTGCCATAGTAATTTAGTCCTGGGAATCGTTCTGGTAATCCAACAAAGTATATAAAGTAAATAACCGTCACACGTATGCTAGTCACAGGTTCGTATCACTGGATGCTATAAAATGTTAAGCATCCCACTTCTGACACCAGTGTAATATATGCGTGTTTGTGTCCGTCTCCAATTATGGGTTGAATAGATTGAGCTCCGGTATATCATGTAAATGATGACTTGGTATCATGCCAGTATGAGAAGACCCAAAACTCGGTAACAGAATAGGCTCCAGTTGGTAGGTAACGACTTCATGTCAGAATATTATCAACGTTAGGATATAACGTATCTGTACCTGTATATCGCTCAAAGGCGACGCAGTATGGGGAAACGATCACAGCTACATACGATTCAGTACCAGCTCATGATCACGTCTCCATGAGAGTGGTCAAAAGCACGAACGAATCAACTCTGTATTTCCGTCATATATAGGATGTTCTTTATTGATGATGTAGATATATCGAATAAACATATGGTATACACATTTCCTCAGCTTAAGACTCTCACAGGTTATGCCGAGCAGTTGTAATAACGACCTATGCTGCCTACTGCCCGAATGATGGAACCCAGTAGCACTGCTTTATATACTACTAGCATGCACACACATTCACTATATTCATGAGACGGTAAACTTCAAGGCTGTGTATGGCCTTTCCAATTAACTCTGGAATTCGTATATCCAATCACAATTGAAGACAGATAAGAAGCATACGTGTGATGGGAGATAGCTGCTGTATCACAGATTAGCACAAATTATATATATCCAAGATGTAATTTCCAGAAGTAATTCCCAATATTATATGAATATGAAGTAATATTCCACAGTATAAATATCCCAGGTATTCCTTTAAGGCTTATAGGATGATACGTACACGGCTATAGCCAGCCAGCTATCTGCCATTACTGGGTTCTTGCTCTACTTTTATAGACTCCGGTTGGATTACCACGTGATAGATAGATAGATAGATAGATAGATAGTTTATTACCCAATCAGGTGCCCACAAGAGGCGTACAATCATAATGCCCACCCATCCCAATGATTGGCATGATTAAATTTAACAACATTCAATTAACAACAAAATAAAGCATTAAAAATATGAGGAACTATGCGATGAATATATATGCTCCTTATGAACCAGTGGCTTGATCATTGGCAATAGTAGTGTTGGAACGGAGGTCCATAGCCAGTTTGATATATTTTGCAATCCCTAGGCAAATTTTAGCTGACCCACTACTAAGTATATAACAAAACTGATCCGGAATAGACAACTTATTAAAGTTTTTACATTCACTTTGTACAATCTTAAACAGATCATTTCTTAAATCGTTATAATGTGGACAATACATTATAGAAAATGCAGCTCATCTTCAATGTCCGTACCACAGGAGGCACAGATTCTATCATTAATACATGTATTAGAATATCGCCCACGCTCTATTTGTAATTGGTGAGCACTTATTCGAAATCTTGTTAATTCCTTACAATAGCTTACATTTTTAACAAAGAGAAGATATGACTCCAGATGAAATTGAGATTTAAATAGCTGGTATGTTCTTAGTTTTGCACCCGAATATTTGTTATGAAAGTTAATAGGATCATTGAGAGCATTGATGTTAGCACCTGGAAGACACACCCGTTTTCTCCAATAAAGGTGGTATTTCATCTCCAGCTGCTTAGAAAACCTTTTAGCAAGACTGTGCACGCTTAATGAGGAACCACCAGGTGACAGTTGTGGCATATTTAAAGTGTTGAGTAAAGTTTCCATACCAGCTGCCCAAGAATCCACACTTTCGTGAGATAAATCACATGACAAATTAAAGGCCTCATTAAGTAAACTGTCATCATTTAAGTGTGACAAACGAGTCCAATATTTAATCATACTTATCAGGATATCAACTGATATTGGTAATCTGCCCAGTTCTCCACGCACAGCATGGTTGCTAGCTTTGCAATGAACTCCAAGTATAAATTTACAAAATTTCAAATTAAGCCGCTCAGCTACAACATTATCGAAGGAGTTGAATACACAATCTTCACCTTTTTTTAGGATTTTGAAATTAAAACCGCCCCAAATTTCTGATCCATAAAGAGCAACTGGTTTGACAGTATGATCAAACAAATGAATACATGTAGATATCTGAGGACGGGATGATCCAAAAGACTTCTTTAAATGAAAGAAAGATTTTAAACCTTTGTTGTACAAGTTAAACTTCGCTTCACTAAATGAACCAGTTTGGTGAAATAAAACACCCAAATAATTGTAAGCTTTGACCTGTTCGAGAAGCACCCCATCAAACTGTATGGCAGCAGGAACATTTCTACCATTTTTTGTAAACACGAGAACATTACTTTTACTAAAATTAATGTTTAAATTCCATGTATGACAGTATTCCGATAATCTGTTAACACACTTTTGTAAACCAGCTAAGGATTCTGACAATAAGACAAGATCATCTGCATATAGCAAACTGTTAATTTTACTGGTGTGTAAAGTGACTGGAGAACAAGTGTCATCAAATGCAAGCGGCAGATCATACAGAAATAGCTTAAAAAGAGTAGGGCTTAGACTATCACCCTGTCTGACACCGACCTCGGACTTAAAAGCTGAAGTTAAATTATTATTAACTCGAACTCGTAAATATACATTATTATACATATTGGCTATAATGTTATAAAATAACTGACTAACACCGAGGTTTTTCAGCTTATGAAGCAAACCATCACGCCAAACACTATCGAATGCCTTGGAAAAATCTATAAAGCATGTAAAAAGAGGCACACCAGACTTCTTGTTATATTTATCAATGAGACACTTAAGCACAAACATGTGATCTACGGTACGTTTCTCACGACTAAATCCAATTTGCTCCCTCGGTACAAGGTTATTATCGGTAATAAAATCCTCAAGCCTATTATTGAGCACACTGTTAAAGAGTTTACCAATACAAGAGGTGATAGTAATACCTCGAAAGTTATTCGGGTCATGGGTACTACCTTTTTTATACAAAGGAATAATATAACCCTCCGACCAAGATTCAGGATAAGCAGAAAAGCTGAAAATAAGGTTGAATAACTTGGTTAAGCCAGGTAAAAGATAATCTTGACCACTCTTAATCATCTCGTTCAGAATATTGTCTAATCCACAAGCCTTCTTGGCTTTCAAATTTCTTATAGCCATTTTAATTTCAGCACTTTTTATTTTGAAATCCAAATTAGTGAAATCAGAATGACGGAAATGGCCCTATCTCGAAAGGCTGAGCGAAATTAGAAACAGTGATAACGAATTATAACTGTAAATTTAGTTAACCAACATTTGTACAAGAGATTTGCATAGATAATAGTATATAAGGAATTTATTAAATTGGTTATAACTGCTCTAGTTTACTAGAAACGATCTTTAGTTTTTGTCACAAAAACTAGTCCAGGCATGACGTTTACGATCCTCACGCCACAGATTTCGGGGGTCACTTCACATGGTAAAATTCCTATAGCTCACACAATAATCCAGCAAGTGCCAGTAACAATGAACAACTGCAGACGTATTTAAAAAGCATGGAAATAATGTTTTTGATAACAGATTGTCAACTCACAGTCAGAATTGTCCGGAACCAAAGTCAAATTTACCACGGACAAAATCTACAGCAATCGGGTTACCAGTGGTGTTGGCGAAGGCAAAGCTCATTACGAAAAATAGTTCCAAGTGAAGCTTTAGTCCACGACTGAATAACCACGCAATATAACGTAATTATTTTCAGAACTCTGAATTGAGAATACAAGAATAACTAATTTCCATCGAATTCCTCAGGATGGCATGAATTTATGAATGTTAGTTTGACCCAGTTTCCTTCGCTAAACACAACATGGCCGCCCCGAGTGGCGGGCCAGAAAAACACAGTTCTGACACCTCGCGAATGTTGTGTCAGACGATTATAATACACAATGGATTTACGCTATGGTGATATATAAAATGCAGACAATGTCCGGAAACTCCAGTCTCTGTCCCAGGTAAGTAAATCCCGTCGAAAGTACCTCAACACAAGCTTATTCAGGGTTGTCACACACGTTGGCCACTCCCGGTATGGGATGCCCTGACACAAAACATTCCGGCTCATAAATTCCATTTATTCAGCGAATTCAAGTTAAAATATATAACAACACGTAGGCTCCTCCCTGTATGGGACGCCTAGTCCATATGGTAAATCCCAAATCCAGAATCACAGTGAAATAACTGGGACAACGATCGGTAAACTTCGCACCAGTGAAAATATTTACACACAAAAAAAATAAAGGCATATAGGTCCACGTATATCACACTATACTACTGACGTCATTTTCAAAACAGGCATTTTTGGTCGATTTTTCGGCCAGATTTTTCGATTTATTTTATCTTTGTCATTTCTAGGCAAAACTGCATGATAAATTAGTAAGTAATAGTCTGATGTGAATAAAATAGTTTTTACCCACTTTTCCTCATAGAAAAGCAGAAATTTTGAATACAAATGACAAAAACATCACTTTCCTGGTATAACCAACATGGTCGCCATTTTGAATTTACCCATGATAGTCCGCTCCGAGGTCATGCAATAGGATCAAAATGACTCCAACATACAAAGTCACGGAGTGTCAGCTGTCAAGTACCGGAAATAGGATAGAAAGTTTGCTAGGGGACCTTAATGTGTAAGATATGATATGATCAATAAATTATTTGCAGAACTGGATAGCTGGAAATTATTTCAAACAGGTCTTTGTGAACATCATTTTTGTCAAAATTGAAATTTGACTGAAATGATTTTAACTGAATCTATAGCACAACAGTCTGAATAATACATGTATAAATTTCAGAATATTTGTTTATTTCAAGAAGTTGTTAGATTAACTGCCTGGCCAAGCATCGCAGCGGCTTGGTTCAGAAGACGAACCGCATCGTTGATTATTGCATGGTGAACATTATTTGACAATGTAGTTGACGAATTTTTTCCTCTGAAGAGGTTCAAAATAGGCAAACCTAAACCAACGTGGCATAACGATGAAATAAATACTTGGAAGAAGATTAGAGATGCGTATCATGCTCACGCCACCCAGACGAATAGATCAGAATCCTTTGATCTATATAAGAAGTTTAAGAATAAAGTAACTTCTCTTTCCAGGCAAGCTAGGAGTGACTACTATTGTAATGAAATAAAAAGTAATACAGGAAATATATCCAGCATGTGGAAATTACTGAAGGAATTAATTCCCAAAGCCAAATCAAATGGAATTTCTGGTGTTGAAGTCAATGGCGTTATGTGTAATTCTGCAACAGGAATTGCAGAATGTTTTTATTCATTTTTTATCGACGTATGCCGTAATCTAGCGCCAAAAATCCCATCTGTTGATCGGTACCCCATTGACTATTTGTTTAAAATGTTTTTAAATCCATTTCCATTATTCTGTTTTGAAAGGGTGAGAAATGAACGTGTTTTAAAATTGTTAGAAAACTTATCATATAAGAAGGCTATTGGTCTTGATAATTATCAACCTGCGCTACTGAAAATCGCTGCCCCTGCTATTTCCAACAGTTTGAGTTACATAATTAATCAATCCCTGCTTCAGAGCAAAGTACCACAACAGTGGGAAACGGCTCGTATTTCTCCCATCCACAAGAATAAGTCAAAACTTGATCCGAATAACTATCGCCCCCATTTCGGTTCTCCCTATTTTTTTCCAAAATCCTAGAGAAAGTAGTCCACGAGCAAATGTATGACTTCATTCAGGAACATAATATCCTGAACCCGGCACAAGCTGGATTCAGGAAAGGTCATTCAACAAAGACAAGTCTACATACACTTGTAGACGGACAGAATATTGCTATGAACAACTAAATGACGGCAATGACACTGGCATGGTTGCCTTAGACTTGCGCAAGGCATTTGACACTGTCGACCATGGCATTTTGATTTCCAAACTCAATTTTTATGGGTTCGTGATACGAGTTGGTTCATAAACTATTTGTCTGGCAGGAGCCAGGTAACTGCTGCCAATAGTTCACTGTCTAGTCCGCTGCCAATTCACTCCGGTGTTCCCCAGGGTTCCATTTTGGGGCCCCTGCTATCAACGACATCGTGTCCTGTCTAGACCACTATGCGGCTAATTTATATGCGGTTGACACAGCCATTTTTATTGCAAATCCTGATGCCAATATTATTAAAGAAAAACTACAGCTTGATCTCTACAATATTTATACATGGTTATGTACCAATAAGTTGATTCTACACATAGAAAAAACAAATACCATAACACAAGGCTATTCTATGGATAACAACTTCTTTATTGCTGTGGAGCTGACGTTTCGTTGGAGATACTTCCAACGTTTTCAAAGCTAATATAGTTGGAAGTATCTCCAACGAAACGTCAGCTCCACAGCAATAAAGAAGTTGTTATCCATAGAATAGCCTTGTGTTATATACGCCGACTTCTAAATGCCTATCAAAGAAACAAATACCATGTTAATTGGAAGTCGTCAGAAGAAACGGTTTATTGACAGTGAACTGTGTTTAAAATTATGTGAAAATGATATTGTCCAAGCAGTGCAATAATATTAAGTACTAAAAGTTTCCTATGGTTGAATGGAATGAATTAAAAGGAAACGTCTTTCTCCATGGGGCGTAAGACGTGAGTATAGCTCCGACTGTGAACAGTGTTCAGTCGAGCGCCTTATGTGTTTTATAAGGGGGGGGGAGAGTCTCTGTTTAACCATTCTCTGAAATTTTAAAGTTCGCCTAGGAAACACCCTATCCACCGACCATCAACTAGACAACGGTACCCCTCAGGGAAGCGTTATTAGCCCCACCCTTTTTAACATCCTCATCAATGGCCTAGCCGATGAAATTGACACGAAACATCCAGAAGTAGAACAGTCCCTATTTGCCGACGATTCTGCCCTCTGGAAAACCGCACGTTCCATAAAAAAACTTACAGGTATAATGCAAAAAACACTAGATACAATTAGCGACTGGGCGGATAAATGGGGCTTCAAATTTTCCGCTCTCAAAACAACGGGTATTATATTCTCAAACAATAAACACATTGACGTTAAACTATCACTAGGAGGTCAGAAAATTGAATTCAAAAATAGTGTTAAATATCTAGGTATGATCTTTGACAGAAAACTCACATGGAAAGACCACATCGATCAACTAGTTCTTCGGTGCAATAAAGACCTGAACCTCATGAGGTGTGTGTCTGGGACAAACTGGGGAGCGAGTAAATATAGTTTGGTAAAATTATACCAAACTCTTATTAGGTCCAAAATAGATTACGGGTCCATCGCCTACCAATCAGCATGTAAGACACAACTAAAAAGAATAGACAGCATCCAATATTCTACTCTAAAAATTGCTACTGGAGCCTTCAAGGCAACCGCCTTATGTAGTCTTCAAATAGAAACCAATGAGAAACCTCTTCGTTTAAGACGAGAGGAACTGTCCATGAAATATGCAGGAAAAACTAGAGCTAAGGGCGATAATCACCCATGCCCCATGAAGATAAAAGTGAATACGAATATTTAAAGAAAAACTGGGAAAAAGACTCCGCCCCCCTCGGCTACACCGTAAATAACCTATTCCGAGAACACGAAATACCCATCGCACACATCTGCGACACAGACAAAATCACTAGGCCACCCTGGGAATTAGAGTCGCCCCACGTTGACACAAGTATACACGACTACATCACAAAGAAGGGCAACCCAGACTGTATAAGAGCCACCACCCTTGAATATATCAACCAAAACTGGAAAAATTACTTAAAAATCTATACAGACGGATCGAAAAACACAAGTAATAACACAGGATCAGTTTTTGTTATACCTGAGCTCAACATACAAAATGGTTTCAAACTTCCAGACAATATGTCTGTATATACTAGTGAACTGATTGCTATAATTAAGGCTCTCGAATGGATCGAGCACAAACCAATCCGTGCTGTGATACTCAGCGATTCCCTTAGTGGACTCACATCCATTGAACATTCTATATCTAACAGTAGACCTGATCTCATACACAAAATAGAATATATCTGTACACAAATACACAACGAGGGTATAGACGCCATTTTAGCTTGGGTCCCCGCGCATGTCAACATCAGAGGTAACGAAGCAGCCGACCAAACTGCCAAAGACAGTCTTGCAAAAACTACACACGATGTGCCAATAGGATTAGGATATAAGGAACTCAACACTATCATTAGACGTAAAATAGATAGCAAGTGGCAAAAGGAATGGAACGAAGAAGAACGTGGACGATGGTTACATAAGATTCTTGATGGAGAGAAAAGACAAGTCCAAGGATTCCAGTTAGACAATAAGCGTGATGACCGCATCATCACAAGATTAAGACTAGGCAAAACCGGACTTAAATCACATCTGTCCATGCTTCTGAAAAACACCTCACCACTCTGTACCGCATGCAACAATGTAGAAGAAACAATAGAACATGTCCTACTTGAATGCCCAATCCATAACCAACAACGTGAGGCACTTAGAAACGAATTAAAAAAATTCAACACTCCCCTAACATTACCAGCGATATTAAACCCTAAGCCCCCCATTAGAAAACAGGTATTCAAGTCCTTAATAAATTTTATCAAAACTGCTGGCTATTATTCCAGTATATAACACTACCCCCGTGCATGCGCACCACTAACTAACAATGTCAGCATTTCTCTTTTGGAATAAAATATAGGCAATGTGGGCACCGGAGATACCATGTTCCGTGTGGGCCGGTTGCCACATTAGTCTCAAAAATCGGAGGCCAAGACCAATCAACATCCCTGCGACAATATTGGCCAAAAATCTCTCTTTCGCAATAAAATAGGCAATGTGGGCACCGGAGATACCATGTTCCGTGTGGGCCGGTTGCCACATTAGTCTCAAAAATCGGAGGCCAAGACCAATCAACATCCCTGCGACAATATTGGCCAAAAATCTATCTTTCGCAATAAAAAAGGCAATGTGGGCACCGGAGATACCATGTTCCGTGTGGGCCGGTAACCACATTCGTCTCTAAAACCTGAAGGCCGCTACCAATTCAACAACCAAGGACATAAATCATTAGCACACGTCCAAGAGACAACCACGCACACAAATAATGTCACTCACAAAAATGAATACTACACACTGTTTCATCTTATACTTTCAGAAATGAAGATGAACACGATGAAGGTCATCATCGTCGGTCCATAAGAACGTCCAGAACCAGAATACTCGACCCTATACCACGCCAGACAGGCTACCCCATAGATGTCACCGGACTAACGCCTCAACACAGCACAGCACACTGAAGACCACAAACGAACAAGACCAGACATCAAACAGAACAACGATGACGACAAAAATTATTAAACAGCACCTCACTGCACACCGAAGACCAAAGACGGGCTGGACAAGACTAAAAACAGAAGACGGATGACGATCACAAGAATACCAACATCGCCGCACAACAAGAAACCTCCAGAACCAGAACACCACATCCTAAACCACACCGACACGCTACCCCATAGATGACACCGAACTGACGCCTTAACACAGAATATGATCCTCTGACTTTCACGCAATATAGGACGTAGACCTGCCGTCCTATGCCCCAACACACACTCCAAGCAATTGTTACAGGCACAGATTTCTGGAAGAACCCACCCTGTTCCCAAGGGCGTCGTTAGGGAAGTCGATCCGAAAAATCCTGAAGACGCCCATGGTTCTCCCAGTTTTTTTCTGGACGGCTTTGTGCGTACAAAGGGTACCAAGACAAAGGAATCATACACGCGATTACAGTGAACTCATATTTACCAGTATAACTTAACCAAAAACCAGAAAGAGACTTACGAACTCGTACATATAGCGATTCTTATTTACTTCTATATATATCTCCTACTAATCTCTCATTGTTATTTATTATTTATTTATTTATTTATATATTTAGCGCTGGAAAAGATATTCAATAAACAAAGTAATGTACCGCGAAATTCAAATAAAACATTAAGTTGATGGGGCCGCGAAATCCGAATGGGAAGCGGCCCTCAAACTACAATTTCAATCAATTTAACCATTCCCGTCTACGGTACACGTCGATACGGAGCCGGGACATGGAATTTTTTTTTTAGCCCCTACAAAGTCGTTATAACGACTTATTATGTCGTTATAACGACTTAATTGACCAATGAAATTGGAGCATTAAGTCGTTTAATTGACCAATGAAATTGGAGCATTAACTCGTTATTACGACTTAATAAGTCGTTATAACGACTTAATCCACCAATGATATGCACTATCAAGGGCAGATCTACGGGGGGGGGGGGTCAGGAAGTTCCGCCCCCCCCCCTCCATTAAACATGTAAAAAAAAATTGAGAGAGAGATCAGCGAACCCTGGGATTTCCTACAACGAACGCTTAATTTAAGCACCTTGGAAATATATGCAGAAATATATATGGGGTTAGAGTTCCCCGAAATATGTGTGAGGTTAGAGTCCCCAAAGTGATTGTCAATAAAGCGCTCGTCGTCATGTACCGTACGTCACCACCACAAGAAAGTGTTTGTTGAATTTTGTGTTAGGGGGAGGGGTCTTACATGAGGGGTCGGAAAATAGGTGTGGTCATTGATGATAATCTTCAGTTCAATGAACACATCAATCAAATTGTCCGAAAGTTAAATAGAAGTATTGGTGTACTAAAACGTATAGGACCTTGCGTTCCCAAAGAAACTAGATTTACCCTATATAATACGATTGTCTTGCCTCACTCGGACTACTGTTCTACAATTTATAGTGTTGCAAATAAAAACGATATATCTAGACTCCAACGTAATCAAAATAGAGCAATGAGGATTATATTGGAATGTGGTCCCGGGACACATAGAGTGTATATGTTAAAGGAATGTGGATGGTTGGCTTTTCACCCGGATGTAGAGGTAATTTGCGGAGGGATTGCGGAGCAAGTAGTGGTGAGGTGCCGGCCATCTTGGAAAATGGCGGCTTGTGGGTGCGGCCATTTTTAAAATAAAAAAAAGCGTAAATGGATACCTTTTTGACCCCTATATAGAGGTAATTTGCGGAGGGATTGTGGAGGAGAGGGGTCATCAAGTGCATATAGGTCCGGCAAAGAGGGACTATATTGAGACTGTATTCATCCGCATCGGAAGAGGGCAGTGTTTTTAGACGGCCATGTTGGAAAAGGGGGCGTATTTTTAGACGGCCATCTTGGAAAAGGGTCGTGTTTTTAGGCGGCCATTTTCGAACAGGGGGCGTATTTTTAGGCGGCCATTTTCGAACAGGGGGCGTATTTTTAGGCGGCCATTTTCGAACAGAGGGGGCGTGATTGACAGGCGGCCATTTTCGAATGCGGCCATTTTCGAATGTTTTTAGGCAGCCATCTTGGAAGGGGGCGTTGTGAACGTTGTGATTGACAGGCGGCCATTTTCGAATGTTTTTAGGCGGCCATTTTCGAATGTTTTTAGGCGGCCATTTTCGAATGTTTTTAGGCGGCCATTTTCGAATGTTTTTAGACGGCCATCTTGGAAGGGGGCGTGTTTTTAGGCGGCCATGTTGGAAAAGGGGGCAGAGAGTTCCAATTGTTGCAGGGGATGTATTCATCCGCGATGATGCGGTCTGGCAGCGGTTTTGGCGGTGATTCGGTCGCGGGAAAAACCTTCCGCGGAGAAAAAGTAGTCCCTAGATAAAATGGTCCGAGTGAGGTATCAAAGTGAAGCTTATGTGAAGGGGCATCTAATGGGCTGGGTGTGGGGTTGAAATAGCGGCATTCTGCGCATGCGCGGTGGCTCAAGGGTATGAAAATAGCCGTTTTGGGATGTAGGGGAGCCCCTAATGGTCCAATGGGGTCGAGTGAGGTATCAAAGTGAAGCCTAGGTGAAGGGGCATCCAGTAAACCCCCACTGGGGTTTCCCATGACGATCACGTGATCAAGACATGTCCTGACTTGTTCTGGGTTGTACAGTTCTGCCATGCGGAGGATGGGTACTAGTATTTCGCTGACGTCCTAGTAATATGCGAACGCGAAGCGTTCGCATTCTTAGATAGAGCGTGTGTCCAAATGAGATCTGTACCTTAGCGATTGAAAAGTTTGTTACCGAATTGACTAACTTCCGGTTTCATGGTGGGTTCCATCTTGAATTCTGTGATTTGATGCATGACGGGAGGTACGATTTTCTCTGTAAATCTGGAAATTATACGCACACGTGATTTCTTTATGAATCAATAAGTCCAGTAAACAAAATAAACATAACTCCAAATAAAACCTCCAAGTACTCATTGTGAAATCCCGATCAGCGATAAAGTTTAGACTCGTACCTTCCCCTTGCTCAAACGGAAATCAGATCTCCGCGCGAGTAAATGGCAAGGTACGAGTCTACGATAAAGTTCATACCTCGCCTGAATTTGTATCGGGCGAACATTTGATTGTTCGAAGCTGATGCTGCTTCTTTCGTGTTCTGCATGTACTCTGCCCTGTCTAGGGTGTTCAGTACAATAAATATTGAATTCAATTCAATTTGTACGAATCAAGAAAGTCTGGTCTGCTAGAAAGAATATTCATAACACCAACGTCATACGCTTCGGACTGTCAACACACCAGCGGTCATCAAGCGCACCTTTTCCAATATTTCGGTTCAACAAAGGGTTGATTTCAGCAGAGGTTTGTTAAAATTTGCTGCACAAATAAGTGTTGACATTATTTTACTACAGTCGTTACTTTCATAACCTAGGAATAGTTAACTATTACTAGTTCAACTGCCTTATGCTGCAACACTCATACTGCCTTTAGCTTATAAATATTCAATTTCACTCAAACTGAATATGCATTGCAACTCTAACCGAAAGTGAAACTTACAGCTAGGGGAATTAACTCTACATAAAACATTGGATTTACTCCCCTTACATAAAATTTTAATTTATCTTTTTCAATTAATGTTTGTAATCCGGTTATTTTCTTCCTCATTCTCAGTTGTCATTGATATTTTTACAATAGATCACAACTATGTAAAGACACAACCAACCAATGTTTGGGATCATTCTTATGCCAGAAAAAGCGTAAAACAATCTGAACTGAAATTAATGGATGCATTTCAGTGCAACACTATTGATATCCCTGGTGATGGAAATTGTTTCTTTCATTGTCTTAGTTTAGCCATACATAGGAATATATCAAGGCACCGACATTACAGATACCGGTTTCACAGGGCCGTTGGAACGCTTTGGAATGCGATTCTGTCCTGGATTTAGTTGTGTTTTAGGCACGACTTCATGTCAAGTTATCTAGTTGAGTGGATTCCGCTCAAGTTTGGGTCAATAAATCGCTCAAGTGGTGGACAAAATCACTCAAGTTTGAGTGAAGTCACATTCACTCAATTACTTGAGTCAAATTTCACTCAACTTGAGTGAAATATTTCACTCAAATACTGGAGTGGTATGAATCTCCACTCAAACTTGAGTGAATTTCACTCAAGATGTTTTAGACAGTATAAACTTCCAATAGGTATGTTTCGAGTTATGACGTTACGTTGTCTGAGTGAACTCCATTTGTGCACTGACAACGTCATAATATTTGGGGTAGCCAATGTTATTTCTCTCACAATAATACTCCTTTACCAAGGCCATCAAAGCGTAACTCAATGTTTCACAACTGAAATAGTCCTTGAATTAATCTTTGCACCCCGCTATGTTAAAGGATAGGGGATTAGCCCTATCGTTTTGCCAGAGGACGTTGTCGCTGCGCAAAGGGACGTCACTCAGGCGATGTAACATCATAACTGGAAAGATGTGTATTAATACCGGGCATTGAGTAATAAAATACTTGAAAAAAGACTATGTGAACTCTGTGACAACAATCAATGCAGTTGGCGACGAGAACCATTACTTGTATGCCGGCCTTTCTGTGAAAATATGAGGGAGCAATATACAGGCATCCCAGTCAATACAAACTAGTATATGATATGTACCTAAAGTTACTTAACTCATTGCCTACGGCAAGTCGTTCAATTCAATTCAACTTTATTGTATCATAAAAACAATTTACATGTCCATTAAGGACTGAATACAATAACACTCAACCAACTTGTGAGACATGAACATGACCAGGCAAAAATCAAGGAGTAGTGATAACAGTAGCCTGTGACTGTGAAGAACTTGATATAGATCAATACGAAACCCAGTCCAACATGGCTAGGCCTTACATGTAACCTGTAAATATAGCACAATGTTGAGTGCCTTATCCTGTCTACAAGCGCAGCATCACGGAACAATAATTAGTTGAGAAAATATATTTGAGCGAGAATATAACACAGGGACAATTACATTTTTGCATTTTCTCAGTTGGAACGCATTGTATATTGATGAAGCGTGCCACTATTGTAGCAACATCATTAGGGGGATCGAGTTCTTAGACTTACGCCGAAAAGCCGTTGTCAGCGGCTTCTTGATAGCCTTATCTAAACAGACCTGTGATGGGTTGTTTCGGCCTCGTAGCGAAAAATTGACCAATTAACAGTCCCGTGATATATAAATCACTGGCTACATTCTTTTCAGTCTCAATTTAGAGTTTATTACATCGGGAATCACCAAATAACGTCATGTCATGTGACAATTGTGTGGGGAAACTAAAAAAATGGTGGCTGTGGCCCGTCGTGTGTTGTATTTTTGTTTTCTACTGACTAGACAACATACAAGTTCAAGAAAGGTTTCCATCATCAGATTTTATTTATACGAATCACCAAAGCATCAATGATTGTAATATATAGATAGCCTCATGAAATGCAACAAATGAAAGGGGTTTTCCAAGCATGGCGTCACCATCCCGTGTGGGCGACGTAACTTCGTAAGTTGTGCGTGGGTTTTTTTCTCCCGACTTGAAAAACAACAACAAACAATTCAAGAATGATTTCCATCATAAGTTTTTATTTATATGAATCCCCAAAGCTTAAGGATTGTAACTAGGCCCATGGGCATATATAGAAAGGTGGTTCAGAAGATAAATGCTATTGCTTGATTGAGGGTTGGGCCAGTATTACATCTCAACTTACTAAGTTTAAGTTCAATTGATTCATTAATTTCACTACATACATGTACATTTATTCCTAACACCCGTCCATGTGATGACCTAGGTTTAGCTTGACCTCTTCATTCTTCAGAAACTAGACCCAGCATAGATACATGTACAGCCCCAAGAGCTATGGTAGGGCAGCTCTTTACACATGTACGTGTTGCCTCCTGAACTGTATTTCTCTGAGCTGAGGTCAATCTTTGGAAGGGTGACCATAGCAGGTTTCCATACTTTAGTGCGTATTAATCTGATATCTCAAAAGAAAACAATTAATAGAGTATTATTTAATACAGATTAGAGATTAAGTACATGTTAAGTGACCATATATAGGCCTACAAAGCCTGTCAATCACTGAAGGATAACTATTCTGGTCCGAGAAAGAATAAACAATTTGGAACTATTTTTATAGGTGTACTTCGAACAACCCTAAAACCAGAAATTTTCTACATCCCATAATAAAGGTGAGACAACTCACCTTTCTAAAAATATATAGTTTACCCTACCCACGGTACCCATGGAAAAATGTTAGGGCCATCATACCATGATATGTGGAAATTAATATTTTTGCATCCAGCCAGTTGTGAATATTTATTCTGTAGGCAAAGAGTTCATAGATGAACTGTCAGCAGCATCGTTAATATATCAATTTATTATCATATACAACAAAGTATCTAAATTTCAAACTTGGTTATGCTGATTGTAAGTTTACTTGACACTCCATGTTAAGTTGTAATA
>JAVTVY010043974.1:0-21947 GCA_036873755.1 Hanleya hanleyi | reverse complement strand
CGACACCGGATGTGCCGCCATCTTGAACATACGTGCCGCCATCTTGGATATGGCCCATAATGCACCGGGTCAAAATACTCGCTTCTGATTGGCCGAGAGCTCCGCATTGCTGTCTGCGCATGATATTCCTACCGTACATCCAACCCATCAGATGCCCCTTCACGAATGCTTCACTTTGATACCTCACTCGACCCCATCGGACCCTTAGGGTCTTCCCTAGATGCCAAAACGTCTATTTTCATACCCTTGGGCCACCACGCATGCGCAGAATGCCGATATTTCAACCCCACACCCAGCCCATCAGATGCCCCTTCACGAATGCTTCACTTTGATACCTGACTCGACCCCATCGGACCCTTAGTGGCTCCCTAGATGCCAAAACGTCTATTTCCATACCCTTGGTCCACCGCGCATGCGCAGAATGCCGATATTTCAACCCCACATCCAGCCCATCAGATGTCCCTTCACGAATGCTTCACTTTGATACCTCACTCGACCCCATTGGACCATTAGGGGCTCCCCTACGTCCCAACACGTCTATTTCCATACCCTTGGGCCACCGCGCATGCGCAGAATGCCGATAGTTCAATCCCACACCCAGCCCATTAGATGCCCCTTCACGAATGCTTCACTTTGATACCTCACTCGACCCGATTGGACCATTAGGGGCTCCCCTGGCTCCAAAACGTCTATTTTCATACCCTTCGGCCACCGCGCATGCGCAGAATGCCGATAGTTCAACCCCACACCCAGCCCATTAGATGCCCCTTCACGAATGCTTCACTTTGATACCTCATACGCCTCCATCAGACCATTAGGGGCTCCCCTAGCTCAAAAACGTCTATTTTCATACCCTTGGGCCACCGCGCATGCGCAGAATGCCGATAGTTCAACCCCACACCCAGCCGATTAGATGTCCCTTCACGAATGCTTCACTTTGATACCTCACTCGACCCGATTGGACCATTAGGGGCTCCCCTGGCTCCAAAACGTCTATTTTCATACCCTTCGGCCACCGCGCATGCGCAGAATGCCGATAGTTCAACCCCACACCCAGCCCATTAGATGCCCCTTCACATAAGCTTCACTTTGATACCTCACTCGACCCCATCGGACCATTTTATCTAGGGACTACTTTTTCTCCGCGGAAGCTTTTCCCCGAGACCGAATCACCGCCAAAACCGCGGTCAGACCGCATCACCGCGGATGAATACATCCTGAATACATCCCCTGCAGCAATTGGAACTCTCCTGGATTGGAGGTAGCTTTTGGTCTTTCTGCCGGAACTATACTGCACTTGACCTCTGTGACCCTCCCGTGACCTCCCTAATATGCAAATTTCCACAACCGCCATCTTAAACCCACCATCCACCACCCCACCACAACCGCCATCTTAAACCCACCATCCACCACCCCACCACAATGACCCCATGTGACAGAATACTCGCTTCTGATTGGCTGTCGCGTGACGTCACAGAGGTCATATGCAAATTTCTGAGGTCAAATCCCGCTCAAATGCTCTTATACTACTACTCTCCTCACATCACATCATGCTTCACAATAGAACTGCTTGGTCGCCCATACGGGGATCACAGAAAAACGGTTTGAAGGCTAATAGGATGTCACCATCGATAGACCTGTTTGGACGCCCATACGGGTATTACGATATAACTGTACAACTGTTATTTTTATAGTTCAGGGCATGTATACGTATCCATAATTCACCTACATTTTTTAAATATAATTAATTTTGTGATATTTAGTCCATTTACATGTATATTGAGTAGTATGTTTTGTTTCTTTTATTTCCAGATCTGGCTATTAAATGAGTCCTAAGATGAAACAAATAAGAACAATGGGTGAAATGAACTTTTACAAAAAAAAGAATACTCAATATCTGGCACGTCGATGTGTCTGTTATATTCCCATAAATCGGTGTCTATCATATAATTTTAAAGTGCTGAGCATTTAGATACTTTACACGTATTTTTACTCTTATACAAAGACCTATATATATTTTACAATGGTGTGGCGAACAGTTTCCAGTGATTGCTGAAGTAGGTTGGTCAGTATAAATTATAAATCAAGAACTCGATTTTGTGGATCAACCTACACTCACGTACAATTTATTCTCATAAACTTTGTCGAGAATAAATGCATTTCCATCCAAACGAATAATTCTGTCTTTGTCTATAAGTGTGTATTCTGTGTACTGTCAGGGCTCACGTCATAGTGTTACTGTTAGGGATCGTCATAATGTTACTGTTAGAGTGCACTCCAGGGATTCTTCCATTTTCTGAAAGAGCATGATTAAACTATTATTGTAAGATATAGCATTGCTTATTATAGAAAAATGAATCTCGAACATTCTCCGCCAAGCTTGCTTCATTTTTCCTAGAAAACCCCTTAAAATGTAGAAAAATGGTCAAATTCGGCTCAATTTCCAGAAAAATCTGTAAGAGCGATTTCAATTAAACTTCTTACTCACGTTCCCCGGTCCGGTCTCAACTTAAAAAGGCAAACAAAAAGTGGGGGTCAACCTGCCCGTTTTTTGTCAGATTTTCTTCCCGTGAATGAATCCAGATTTTTAGGCACACTCAAGGGGCATAACTGAGGCAGGACAAAATTTACTCCATGATCCCGATCAGTGTGTAGACGAAGCCAGCCATCGATCTGTACCTGCTCGTTTGCAGCGTTGATAATGCTGAATAGGATGGTATTATAGATATAATATAAGCTATTAAGAAGACAAAAATTATGATGTAGCAGAACACGGGCAGTCTATCGTATTATGAATGGACCGGGGCCATTACTACGAAACTGTGGAGGATCACCTTAGGGATCACGTCATAATGTTACTGTCAGGGCTCACGTCATAATATTACTGTCAGCGATCTCGTCATAATGGTACTGTGATGGATCTCGTAATAATGTTACATGTCAGGGATCTCGTCATTTTGTTACTGTTAGGGATCTCGTTATAATGTTACTGTCAGGGATCTCGTCATTATGTTACTGACAGGGATATCGTCATGTTACTGTCAGCGATCTCGTCATAATGGTACTGTCAGGGATCTCGTTATAATGTTACTGTCAGCGATCTCGTCATAATGCTGTGAGGGATCTCGTAATAATGTTACTGCCAGGGATCTCGTCATTTTGTTACTGTTGGGGATCTCGTCATAATGTTACTGACAGGGATATAGTCATGTCACTGTCAGCGATCTCGTCATAATGGTACTGCCAGGGATCTCATAATTAATAGTGTTACATGTCAGGGATCTCGTCATTTTGTTACTGTTAGGGATTTCGTCATAATGTTACTGTCAGGCATCTCGTCATAATGTTACTGACAGGGATATCGTCATGTTACTGTCAGCGATCTCGTCATAATGGTACTGTCAGGGATCTCGTTATAATGTTACTGTCAGCGATCTCGTCATAATGCTGTGAGGGATCTCGTAATAATGTTACTGCCAGGGATCTCGTCATTTTGTTACTGTTGGGGATCTCGTCATAATGTTACTGACAGGGATATAGTCATGTCACTGTCAGCGATCTCGTCATAATTTGTACGCTAGGATCTCGTAATTAATAGTGCTTCATGTCAGGGATATCGTCATTTTGTTACTGTTAGGGATTTCGTCATAATGTTACTGTCAGGCATCTCGTCATAATGTTACTGACAGGGATATCGTCATGTTACTGTCAGCGATCTCGTCATAATGGTACTGTCAGGGATCTCGTAATAATGTTACTGTCAGCGATCTCGTCATAATGGTACTGTCAGGGATCTTGTAATAATGTTACTGCCAGGGATCTCGTCATAATGGTACTGTCAGGGATCTCGTAATAATGTTACTGTCAGCGATCTCGTCATAATGGTACTGTCAGGGATCTTGTAATAATGTTACTGTCAGCGATCTCGTCATAATGGTACTGTCAGGGATCTTGTAATAATGTTACTGCCAGGGATCTCGTCATAATGGTACTGTCAGGGATCTCGTAATAATGTTACTGTCAGCGATCTCGTCATAATGGCACTGTCAGGGATCTCGTCATAATGGTACTGTCAGGAATCTCGTAATAATGTTACTGCCAGTTCATTCAACTTGAGTGGGATCAATTTCCATGAGTATGCTTGAGTGAATGTCACTTAAGTTGAGTGCATTAAACTCAAGTTGAGTGAAAAGTAACTCAAGTTGAGTGAAAATCTAACTCAAGTTCCACTCTTACTTGAGTGAAATTTCACTCAACTTTTTTTAGAGAGTAGAAAAACGCGAGATTACATCGCGGTTAGATCGCGGGTTGATCGCGGTGCGAGATTAAGACGCGGTTAAGTCGCGACGCTAGGTTTGGTCGCGGTTAGGAACCGGTTAGCATCCTCTCCCAGGGTGCTTTGCGCTACGCTCCATTTACCCCTGTAGGGGTCTCGCCATTTTCAGGATTGTTGCAGAAACCAAGAACAGTTCTGCCTAACTGTTTTACTGATCGCAAAACGTATATTTATCATGAAATACACTCAACAGTTATTCAATGTATTTCAAAACGGCATTGTCACGGAGTTTGAAGGCAGCTTTTTTACAAATTTCCTTGAACTATATGTTGCGGAAATATATATCGGTGATTCGGGGCTGATATCAATTCACCCAGTTACACGGTCGCCATATTCGTTTACATTCGCGACTGCTCGGACTATTCCGTCGAAGTCATAGTTCCTCACGCATTAATGGTGCATTTCTCCTTTATCAGGAGATAAAATATTATATCCAAATTAAATGGATATTCCCTTGGTTCTACCCGCGAAGGATCTCTTCTACTTTGAGGTGTTTCTCCTGGTTTTTCTTCTCGAGCTGATCTCCATGGTACTGGAAGTCATACAGCTGACATGCGCTGTTCGAAGTTCCGGCGTGATACTGTGCTTTCAACATGGATGCCAATATGGATTCCTAACTATATCCGAGACCGTGTCGAGTTATTCGTTTATGTGGCAACAGATGACCTCGGGTTAACTCCGGTTCAGTCCGTAAGACCCTGACAGCGCTAAATGGAGTGGCGCGAAGTAGAACGTAATGAATGCCTGGTAAAGCTTGTCCGGTTAGGTCGAGAATCTCGTAATCTTGCGTCCTCGACCAAATCTCGCGCCGCGACCTAGCCCCGACCTAACCGCGACCTAATTTCGCGTCGCAACCTAACCGCGACCCAGTCTGGCTAAATAAGACCAATCATGCCGCTCTGCTCAGTAGGTCTGAAGGAAAGCCTATGTGAGGCATGTCCAGTGACATTTGGCAACCGATCATTCAAATCATGTCTTCAATGCAGGAGGAACCAGCTAGGAAATTCTCCGAAGGCAGTCTCTGCTCCCGACTAGCTTTTCCAGTTACTATCAACGGTTTTCATCAAATGGCGGCGCTAAAAGTGCGCAAATTAGTCTCTCTGTAATAATGCTAAACTACCTGACGTATGACATCTACTGAACGCCAGAAACTGGAGAACTATTTTTTCGCAATCAACTGAGAAACGAATCCATATGAGTTGTCTCCCTTCTCCTGGTCTATTAATAAAAAAACAGCTAATAAATAATTTATTTTCTGGTTATAATGAATTGTTGTTGTAAATAATAGGATACATAAACTGATTACAAAATCTAGTTCACTAATAGCTTCAAATAATTAACACAGTCGCTGTTATTTGTAGTAAACTCCCAAGAATAAAACTCCGCTTAATCGTCATTGGTATATATAAGGGGATCAAATTGACAAAATTGGCATGTATTTCAAATTTCTCGAGCTCTCGGTCACAGTCGGCTGGTGTCGACTCTGATCGTGAGTCAACCGAGCCCTGTGTGAACTTTGCTTCGATGGGTTCGCTATTCATAACTTGGAGGTCACTGGACATGACCCCCATAGGCTTTCCTTCAGACCTACAGAGCGTAGCGGTCTTGTTTTAATTAGACTGACCGCGAACTATTCTCAACCAAATCCGAGAATTCCACATAAATCTCGACCTAATCTCGTATCGCGACCTAACCGCGACCTAGCCGCGTCCTAATCTCACGTCGCAACGTAACCGCATTTTAATCTCGCGTCTCCGCCTAACCGCGACCAAATGTCGTCGTAATCTCGCGTCGCGACCAGGCCGTGAACAAACCGCGACCTAGCGGCGAGGTAATCTCACGTTTTTCTTTCCTTCGAAGTGAAAATGCGAGAATCGAGAACGCGAGTGACCGCATCCGGCTTCCATATATAATAAAATATAGGTATGTCCAGAACTCTTATGAGTTTCTGGTAGGACCTATTTCCTTGGCGAAACCTTGAAATTATATACATGTCTTTCGACATCAGCTCCACAGACCATTGCCATTATCTCTGTTTCTTGATCAGTGAATGGTTACTCCTTGGACGCACTAAAGCTCTCTCCAACCATATTTAGTTATCTTGTGGGCTTATTGATTTTTATCGACGTTTTTCAATACTTTGGCATAAGATTGAATAGATGAATCAAGCTGTTGATAATGTAGCTACCCAAACAACCTGATTGATCGGACGGTGCCCAGTTTCACATGTCTGTGACGTCATCAATAGTATAGGGAAAGCTCAGAGTCGCCCAGATATGCACCCGGTTGGATGAAAAGTGCACCCACATATACTAGGGGTGCAGTCCACACCATAGCCACTTTTTCGGAGCGCGAACATGATGATTCCTTTATGGCGATACAACTTTACAAAAAACGAGTCGGTCGACCACCTGTTTTTTCTTAAAATGCCCGTTGGACTGAACCTCTTTCACATGCATAAAAAGAAAATCGTTTCATACGTATTCTCTGGGTGGTGGGTCGAAATTGACACATTTTCATACATTTTATGAAATTTTTTCAGAAAAGTTGAAGGAGGATTAAGAATGACTGCGCGTCATTCCTTTTCATTTTCAATAGCTCACTATTATATCAGGTTCGATCCGCTGTCCAGGAATACGCGCATTCGTAATGGGGGAGTAGTAGAGCAAGGGCAGTTACGGAGGTGTGTAGGAGCGTGTTTGGGCGACAGATGAGACATTTTGACTCCAAATATGGCGTGTAGGGTATCATCGTGTCGTTCTTGTCCGGTAGATTCAGACTAAGGTGATACGCGCTTGAAGTTTCGGAGGTGCGGAGGCCATACGTTGTCAAAATGTGGCGTGCTTGTGTATCCTGTCGAGGCTCTTATCGGGTAGAGTGTCAAACTGGGAGTAATACGTGTATGCGCATTATGGGAGTAGTAGAGAAAGGGCAGTTTCGGAGGTGCGCATGTTCGAGTAGTACTATAGACAGGACATTTTCGGTGTGGGTGTGTCGGTGGATGGCCCCTCGGTCTTGTCGTATCCAGGTGTATTATTATGGTACCGCATCATTCATACCGTAGTGTCTGGTAAACGTGCGTTCGCACTCTATACAACGATAAGTCATGTTGACGGCTGACGCCCAGTGAGGCCCATCAACACCTGACTTAGTTTCACATGGCAACCCATCGGAACAAGTCCATTTTACCTCTTCAAGAACTCGTTTTGCATACAAGACTAACAGTATTCTTTTCTTTAATAAAGACATTTAAAATCGAGCGAAATTGTTATGGACATAAGTGAACCGCCCGAACCAACAAACAGTAACTTCCCTGTTTCAATGCGAGAGCAACTAAGGTTGTATGTTATTGATTAGTTCTTAACATAGGTGCTTCTTCTTCTTCTCTTCATAAGAAGCAACGTTGATAAAATTATATTTTGTCCATTTGTTTACTTTGCTCCATACAGGCCTTCAATTATGTCCTATATGTCCTATATTTTTTTAGTTGTCCTATATTTTCCTATATTTCTGAAAAATGTCCTATATTTCCTATATTTTTGCCCTGAGTCTCTTTCAAATTATTAAATTACTTCAGGGACAGGGGTTATTCTCGCCCAAAATTTATAATATGCTCAATTTTCGAAAAGAGATAAACTCAATTTTTTCGCGCGCAATTTATCTCTATAAACTCAATATTTCTTTTTCATAGTAAAAGATATGAAACTCAATATTTCATAGGTAAAAGTTTCAAGAAACATTATATTCAAGTTATTCATCGATATTGTAATTATGATGCACACTAAAATAACTAAAGAATAGGTACTGAAGCTGCTGAATTGTATGTTCTTTATTTCTCCATTCTTTGGGTTTGACTAGCATGCACCACCAGTGTGGTTTTATTATGCAACTCAGAAGAGTGTTGGACAGAGGAACTTGCAACAAAAGGACATGCTAAGCCCTCCCCTCCCCCTAAAAAAAACACAGTCAAAAAAAAAAATTTGGAAAGGGGGGGGGGGAGAATCGTGTTAAAATTCTTTGTTAACAAGACATTCCGACATACAAGACGACATTCCGACATACAAGACATACCTAAATTTCCATAAAGGTAGAACAGAGAAAGGTAGCTATGAAATAATGCAATAGCATCAGTATTCTAATATTATTCCAACTACTGTGGCTGGTCCTTCATGATAAACGCAGAAATTATATAATTATTTCATTTACCAGCAGAACTGTTTTGCGTTTAATTACTTTTCAAAAGATTTTGTATCATGTTAGGCCGTAACAGATAGGACACCAACAGTGGTCCAATCAACGAGTGCCTAAGAGAGATCGGTCGGCTTTCCCAGATGCATGTAGCGATTGTGAACAACAACACCAGGGTTAAACTGTGTCAAAGAAAACTGTATTTGTCGAGAGTAAACGCAGCAATGACATACCCACACTGACAAGTTATATGAGGAGGAACTTAATATTTTTTCGCACGCCAAATATCAGAATAATGAAAAAAAAAAAACTGAATTTTTCAATTTGAAAATTTGCCCAAAACTCCATTTTTGAGAATTTTTAATCGGGATTACGACGATTAAAAATAGGGCTAGAATAACCCCTGTACTTGGTTTCATGAGTATATTTCCAGGTGTTTGTTGACTTCGCTTGTCACAGCCTTGCTCTGATTTCCCACCATGGCATCCTCAGACGATGCTGACTGTACGAAGTCTTTCATGATAAATATGGTGGGTTATCAGAGAAAGGCTTGAAGCACACTTCTTTGTTTCTTTCAGGTAGGTAATCTGCTAATGTGCAACTAATGCCAAGTTGCAGATTGTCCTATATTTGTCCTATAATTTCAGTAAAATGTCCTATATCTGTCCTGTATTTTTAAGAAAAAAGTCCTATATTTTGTCCTATATTTCCACTGGGGACCAGTTGAAGGCCTGTCTATATGTAAAATATAAATATTTCGTAAATGATGGCAGACATTATTACAAGAGCGTACCGTCCGTTTCCCGAACTCCTATATCTGCTTAATTATATTCATGCAGTGCATGGTGAACTATTCAATCCTTCTTTTCCACTTTAATTCCTAACTGTGTCGGCGACCCGACAGGTGTAAAGACGCGTGACTCCATTTGTACATTTGTGGTTCGTAATCTTCTTCTCCAGCCAATGTCTACAGCATAGGGTAAATTTTTACCCATTGATATCTGGTGTAAATTCCTACGAAGTAGGCTCTCATTTGCAAATTGTCCGGTAGTCAGTGAGTGGGTCAGTCCATCCGAATACTTTCGTCGGCAAAATAAGGAGAACCGTGGCATGAACGTGCATTAGGGGACTGTTACCAGCAAGTTCTGAGCTGACCTACTTTTGATGAAAATTTGACCTACTTAAGTGACCTATAACAACCCCCAAGTCGTCTAGGTGACCTTTAACATTACGCTTGGACCCCCAAGTCATCTTCCTCACCCAACTGTGACATCGGAAAAGGCGGATTATTGTCTAAAAAAGTAAGGGAAAAGTAGCGATAACTCAGCTATAACTACCAAAAAAATCCAATTATTTCATTTGGGCAAAGATGAAAGTTGGTCTGCTTTGTTTATGGCCAGCGTAGGTGTCGTTCTGAGGAATGTGCATCAACATTTTTTTTTCTCTCAAAATTTGCAAGAAAGTTATTCCCCGAGTTGGACATGTAATGTACGTGTTAGGTGTTGGAAAATGACTGTTTCGAGTTCGGAGCATGAAATACTATATGATTTAACACAGATCACTGTCCTAAACAATATAGATAAACCAAGATCACCATATAGTGATAACGCCATGAACAATTCGCGCGAGCATTTTGTCGGTGAATTGAGCGTTTGGTTCATGGATAACGCGAGACGTTCTTCAAGCCGCCATACCAGACTATTCCAGTTGTTTCTGTCAGATAGTCATCTGATTGGATAACAGGCGTAGTTTGAAATTCGCACGGCATTCATGAGGTGAGCTATAAGAGTCCGTATTAAACGCTAGTTGTGACGTCACACTATTGTTAAAGGTGTACATTATTTTTCACGAATGAACAGCAAGTGTACATTCTTTTTCACGAATGTACAGCAAGTGTACATTCTTTTTCTGGAGAGAAACACGTCCGTCAGGTAACGCATGTAAGAAGACACGAACGACTAGTAAATGGGGCAATAGATTACTCGATGTCGGTCTCCTGAAATGTACAAATGACCAACCCAAACAGCACTGCAACAAGCGAATTGGACTTATTCAATTCAGCCGGAACTAACAGGTGGAATTAAGTAATGTTCTGTAGGAAAACAAAGTAGACGAGCAAAAAAACACAACCCAGAAAGATACCATGCCGAATACAATGTAATAAATGTGCAAATTGCATATACATCTATGAATGGCATAAACCTTTAACTCCGAAAAGCGTTCTATTTATGTTAACGTTTATTGTGACATGTGGAATACGGGTATCGAAAGAGTCGTCCAGTCGCGGGCTGTAGTTTCTCTAAATTCGGCCGCGATTTCTTGTTGTGAGCGTTACACTACATGCCTTCTGATATACATACATTAAAAGACCGACTGCCTCAAATAACGTTCATAAAGTTAGACCGCGGTTCACAGTTCGCAGTTCATTATTCAAGGAGACCAGCAATTATTTATTCAGATATGGAAATCTGTATTTTTTTTATTATGACTACTTTGTACTCCAAACTCTGCATAGCAAGAGAGAATGTCATGCTCTATATCTTTGCATATTCATATCCCAAATCTGACGCCAGGGGGCGTTGCTAGGGGCGTTGTTATGAGTCGCTGAATGACTGGTCCCGAATAACGAACCGCGGTCTAACTTTACGAACGTCTCAAATATAGGTCTAATCTTTGGTTGTCGCCTGCTAGGCGTTGATTGCAGACTAAGCAGTCAAAATATGACGCGTCTATACATCGTAACACATTAACTTTCTGCCGTACGTATATATGTGGGTACAAGTGAAATGTGTACCGGTAAAGGTGAATTCCTGTCAGATATTCCGTTAATTATGGGCCTGGTATGAGATCATGCGTATCGACATATGGATATGTGATTTGTATGTCTGCATGTTTTGCTTCATATGCGTTTCACGTATTGTAGATTGTGACACGTATATATCAATTACATATATTTTTTTGGTTACAAATTTTTGTAACGCGATAACGTGAGAGTTTCGGACCAGTCAAACGGGTTGTGGAAGTTTTGTTTCGTGTGCAAATGTGTTGTTTGTCCTGAAACAACCATGATGTGTTACACAATACGGCCATTGTGTAAGATTTTTATCGCCATCGACATCGGGGGACGATTTTTCTGTGTTGAATAGATAAACAGCAGCCCAGGTACATGTAGGCGTATGCGTATGCGTAAATTCCTTCCCATGTGATGGACTGTCCATCATGTAGGACGCCGTCAATCGGGCACAGTGTACGTACTTGGCCCTTTGCAGTTCTTGTTCGAATGGTTCCACACATGTAATTACCTGGGCCTATATCATGGCAATTTGTTCGGTTTGGCATAGCTGATTTCATTCTTCGTGTAAGACGAATAAGTAAATACATTATCGTTGGACTAACGTTTAAGTCGGAGAAAGACCTCGTAACTGTACATTCATGAAAAAGAATCGACTCAGTGCTTCGCGCCTCGTCGATTCTTTTTCACGAATGTACAGTTACTCGGCCTTTCTCCTTTACGTATTATATCGGAGTTTACTGAGATTGTGTGCTAAATCGGACTCTTTCAGATTTAAAAAAGGACACAAAAAGCTGAGTCACCGCAGCACTTTTTCGAGCTCTCAATGAAATTTAACGATTCCACTGATAACAAATCGCGCTTCATTTCACTTATATTTCTTGAGCACATATGCCAAGATAGAATATTACATTTGCGCAAATTGTGTCAGTGCCAAAGAATTGTTCGTTTTCGAAAATCCATTGTAATATGGGATATCTTCCAGTTGGCTACTGATTGGCTGATTTGATTATTTGAAAAGGTTTTTGTGAATGTCATGCGGTAACGGTGTTTCACAGCAGGTGGTCGTTGTCAGCTTTTCATCGCCTCTGTCATACTTTTGGTCACAAAGTTATAAAGTTTCCTGAAACTGTCTTCGGCTGTTTCTGTGAATCTTTCTTCCAAAGTCTGTCTGACTGACTCTATAAATGGTCCTTCCATATCCTGAAAAAATACAGCAAAAATCAAGAATGTGTCTCACAACCAAAAATAAAATAACAATAATACTGAAAAAGAACGACAAAGTAAAAACAAATAACTGCACACCACATTGAAAAGGAATGCCGGTGTGATGGATAAGAATGTCCAGGTGATTCATATCCGTTTCTGTTGCAACCAAGGACGGACAGTTGTCCCCAAAGTGGAGAAAAGTGTCCTAGTTGGGTTGGGAGTCAGGACCCGGACACTCTTAGCCACCGGGCATTCTTAGAATCCACACCGGTCCTAGGAAATCTCACATTTTTTTCACAGAGACTGTACAATGTGTGCGTGTTAGGGAAAGAAGTAATTAGCTGGGTTATTCTTTCAGCAAACGGATTAAAATTCATAACGTACTGAATTTCTCTCTATACCGATCGTATTTGTTGAATACCGGGATGGGGATACTCAAATAAGTGTGTGCTTTGTACAGGTTGCTGGAGTCGAGAGTATATGCCGCTTGGAGTCGGCAGTATATCAACCTGTAACCATCTCGGTCATCTATACGCGGTAAGACTGACCCTGAGATCTTGTGTATCCATTCTCAGCCTGCTTTCGGCAACTGCAAGAGGGAATTTCCTGAAATCAATACCACGTGACTTCGTCAGCCAATCATCTAAAGTCTACCGCCGTAACCGCAACGTAACCCGCCATTTTCAAGTCATGTGCTGCCCTACTTGTTCAAAATTACAGATCTACAACGCCTCTTGGGTGATACAAAAGTTATTCATACCTATATATTTTGTAAGCCCTGGCAATATCTGTTTCCGAAGTGGTATGAGAACCTGTAATTTATCAGATTTCTCCAGTCTGTTCTCCGCCGGATGAAGGCCGAACAGAATCCGGTAAACTACTGGATATCGTTCCGCAATAATGGAGACACACGATTCGCAAGCCATCTTATGAATGGCGAAGTGTACGCAAATGGGGAGTATATAACACCATATTGTATTTACAGTATGGCGGCATATACTCTCGACCCCAAGCGGCATATACTCTCGATACCAAGCTGCCTGTGGTGCGTTGAGTGGGTATAAAAAACAATGCCAACCTTGAAAAAATCCGCATTGAAGCCCGGTATATCCTTGTGAGCATATGCAGCATTTCGTATACCAAACATAGCTTTGTCTACACACTCAATATGCTCCATGGCTTCATCGAATACATTGAAAATGGCCACTGCTTGATTTTCGAATTCTAAACTTTCTCTCATTTGATCCGCGTTATTTAGGTCCTTTAGCTTCGGAAATAGTTCTCGATGGGCAGGAAACTGTTGAAAAAATCTGCAAAATATGAAATGGATAACAGAAATCAAAATATGAGACAATCACGACAATGAAAAGAAGCTTTAACAGAAACATCGCTTCGAGTGTGTATCGGGGTACATGATGACAGGCTACGTCTTATTTTGCGTGAAAGTCAGAGGATTATATTCTTGTTAAACGATCTACATTTGGGCGGGATCTTTGGGGTATCGTGTCTGGTTTGTTTTTAGAAGGAGGCGGCTTTCTGTACAGGGAGATTGAACATCCTACGACAATTCATTTCTTGATGGATAAAGAACAGAAATCATATTATTCGTGTCTGCACTCTTGTTCACCTCCCGTTAACGACTCATTGAAAATGTTAATTTCGTAATTCTAGAAATATTGAAAAAGGGTTTGTGCAAATTCTGTACCCAGTTCTGATTGGCTCACAACGGGGTATCCACTGTACGTCACAATGGATGACAAAGACCAATTATCCAATCAGACTCTGTGACTGCCACTTATTAGAGACCACTTCCACTTTGTCGATTTGACCCGGTTAACCAATCAACTGACAGAACGAGCACTTCCGGTTTATCTTCTAGTTCTATTATGCATTGATCTTTGGCCGCAGTAACATTAAATGCAACAATTGCCTGGCCTAGGTTGGTGGTAGATGCATAGTATATTTTTTATATATTATGAAAATTGAAATTAATAAATAGTATATATTTTTTTCGAAATTATATTTCTATGTTATATATGGATGGTAGAAAATTAAAACCTGTGGTAATCATTGGGAATCACGATGTAAATAGTCCTAGATCTTTCCTGCAAGGTTCTTTTGTTGAGGCCTTCGTTTTTACTGCCTGTCGTCTACACTCATTGTTGTACTCAGACAGCCTAGTGTGTCCCTTTGACGCGTGACCTTTCAACAAAGCTGCATGGGCCACATTATTTAACTGAGATCTCTAATAATTCGAAAGAAGGTCCAAATGTCTTTGGGCTATTAGGGGCAGATCTTGTTATATCTAGAACTCTATTTGGCAGCTGCATGTAACCCATCTGCGCTAACCCAGTCAACTCAAATCACAACAGAGATTTGCCTGGGCGTGTTTGCACCGGTATACGGGTACAGTGGCTCTTTCACATGTCAGCCGTAGCTTGAATGTTGTTATGGCAGCTGGCCTCGGCAGCATTCATTTCTCACACATCGATTTAAATTGTCACTTTCCGTATAGGTGTCACTAGGACATTTCGTCTCTCGAGCTCCTGATAGATGCTTCTGATTGGCTGAGGCTCCGTTCTGATAATATGCATTAAGGAGGAAGAGGACGTTCATTTCTAGAGGTTGGATTTTTTTTCCAGTATTTATTCATCAGGTTAGCAGATGATGATCAATGAAGGAGGTGACCATAGTCATTAAAACAAATATGACAGCCAAATGTATATAACTTAAAAGCCATGACACTGAATACGTACATTTTACGGAGATTTGACTCTTTTCTTGCTTGATCATCATTAGGTCAAACTGCTGGAGGTAAAATTCCCCACATTTTGCTGTATAATATACTAAGCGCATATAGTTCTTGTTGAATATGTAATAAAAAGAGGGGAACCTGAGCCTTTCTAGTCCTGTGTCCAACCAGGAGGTGGTGGGGGCGGAAAATCATGGTAGGGGTGGAGAATATTATTGGAGGTTCATTTGTTAGCAATTCACAATTGAATAAAAGTGAAATTTGGGGGATTCCAGAAGCATAATCTTCAACCTCAGGAGCACTTTGCGCCCAACCGTTGAATCTAAAACGTCAACTTTTTGGTTATGAGTCCTATTACAGTATCGACCCGCCAGTATACGCATAAATGAGTCTGTGTGTCAGATGTCAGTATTTTGCTGATTTCTATCCTGTTTGGAGGTGTCTGGGTACTTTTGTTGGGAATTTCAGTCTGTTTTGAAAAAAAGAATCGAGAAATCACCATGTTGTAGCCCCATAAGAGAAGGAAAATGAACGTCCTCTATACTCCCTTAAAGAGGTCCGAGTACATATCTAGCGATGTAAACGGACACGTGTGAATACATGTTATCAAGCAAGGACATTTGATCGTACCACATTGATCTATACACTTGGCTCAGGAGGACGGAAAATGGGTAACAACAAATGCAATCGGATTCAGATTCAAATAAGCGGAGACACATGAAAGTATCATTTTAATCAGAATGTAGCTGATGAGCAGGTTAACAATTCACAAAGTTGCACCAACAAAATTCACGCCATGACATTCTGGACTTTGTACTGTTCGTTGATACGTTATTAAGTCCTGTAATGCAATAACCAACAAGGTGTAAAAGTTCAGAGCTGTACTTATATAATATCGCCAATTATATATAGAGCTAATTGCATTCAGTTATATAGAAGTTATGTAGTTCAGTTGTTCACTAGGTGTAAAATACAGTTCACGGTCTGATAAACATTGAAAGGTTAAATATATCATCTTTATTTGGCAATGTGTTCTGAGCCAACATATCGTATAATAACCAATAAAACCACCTCTAAAGTCATAGCTGAAAAAATATAAAGCAATCTAAGGAGACATGGCGTACTTATTGCCAGTGTTGTGTGGCATTAGCTTTAAGGTCTCTAGATCCCTCCTTTGGAACATTCTTATGCTTTGTCAGCTAAAATCATTCTCCCATTGTCAGAGTGTGTAACCTCCTAAAACTGTCGGTGTGACACCCTCTGACTGCATTAGGCCGTCAAAAATAGTGTTGTGACTAAAAGTCAGAAATATTTAAAAATCGCATTTTTGTGCGATTGAATATATGAGGGTCAAAGGTCAAGATCACTTTGATCCAGAAAGTAGGAAATCATCAAAATTCAAATTTTTTTAGGAGTACATCCATCTCTGCAATAATAATATCCCAGCCACCAGTCAGATTTTTGGACCGGATTCGGGGCCTTCGCGCACATCGCCGGAAGTGACATCATATATAGTAAAATAGAAGTTTGCCGAACATTTCGATTAGTTTTCAAGTCTGCATAATACCTCTGTTGACCTAGCGTCAAAAAACATTATCTGGGGATTATTTTCCCTGTTTATCTGAACAGAGCATATGAAAAGTAGTTCGCCCATGTGCAACACTGAAGGAGTTGTTCGGCCGGATTCAAACTGAACCGTGCGTGCGTGGGTTTTTTTCCTATACGTCATAGCAACGTAGTATGGTCAACTTCCGCTATTGCAGGCAGGGATGATAAATGAGCCTGCGAAATGGAGCATGCGCTGTGGGGAGGATGCCATCTCTGAGACGATATGCCAGGTACTGAAACTTTTTAAGGTTGAAAATCACATATTTGTGAGTGGATGTATAGTAGGAAGCGATGTGTTACTCTCTAAAAAAAAGTTGAGTGAAATTTCACTCAAGTAAGAGTGGAAATTGATCCCACTCAATACTTGAGTGAGAATTTCACTCAACTTTTCACTCAACTTGAGTTAAATGCACTCAACTTGAGTGACATTCACTCAAGCATAAGAGTGGAAATTGATCCCACTAAAGTTGAGTGAACTTGAGGGATTTTAACTCAAGTTGAGTGAAAAGTAACTCAAGTTGAGTGAAAAGTAACTCAAGTTTGAGTGAACAGGTACATTTCACTCAAACTTGAGTGGAACAGTTCACTCAAGTGTTTTTAGGGAGTAGGTACCAAGACTGAGGTCCAAAGGTTAACGCTCAAAGTCACTGACCACCAGTAACTTACTGAAACCCAGAAGATTTCGTTTTAATTTTTAGAACATAATGTTAATTCGACTGTTGTTGATTTCTGTCGATTCTGATTTCAACATCGATCCGACCAATTATATATTTTTTGGAGATGGATACAATCCATTGAATGTGGTTAATGATTTAACGTTTTGGATCGGAATAATCGATTCATTTGAACCATAACAGAAGCAATATGATTGACTGAATATCCTTCCAATGTTATCCTATAACCAAATCTGTGGGGGTCGAGGAAGCTAGATTTAATTACTCCATCGACACCTCCCAATCAACATTAAACAATTAACAAAGGTAACGAGCTCCTGTGTTCCGGCCTGACATATGTAGAGCAGGCAAAGTGATACCTCATATAAATTCTTCCCTAGAACCACCTCGTGAGAACCTTAATTTGTAAACAAAAAGATAAACACTGCATTAAGTGAGTCGGTTGATGTCTGACATGCAAGAATGGAGAAGCAAAAATGTTGAAAACAGAAATGTATTTATGTAACAAAACAGATTTTCTTTCCTACAAAATTCTTGTTCACTTCCGCTATATATGTACAAACCGAAGAACATATCAATATAAGTTGAGCTGAGATATGTTCAGTTCCAAAAAAAAAAAAATTTTAATATTGCAGCTGCTGCGGTGGATAAAAATACGTTCCACTGCACTGCCAAACAAAATATGGCTGTCCCACTTGGAAGCGCTACTCCCGGGCGTTTCAGACTAAGCTCTTCCTATATCAGGAACAGCGATAACTTTTCACTTCTCCAAATTAAAGCTGGCAAAATGCTCTCCTAAATAATTAGATTGGAATTAGTGGTCAATCTATTCCTATTAAAAATCAATTTATCATACTGAATTTTCAATCTTTTTATATGATTCATTCTGCATCTAGTAGATTGAAAATAATTTCAATCGAACCGAAAGTTTGACAACATTTTAATCTGAGGAGATTATATCTTGTCCCTAATTGCTTGGTATCTTCTCAGATAAAAATGTTAATCTTTCTCTGCGATTGAAAGTATTTTTCAATCTATTACATTGAAATAGAACAGAATGCATCTAATGTAGGCTGAAAGGTGAATCTGGAACTTTCAATCGAATAAACTGATTTTCAATCGGAATAGACTGGTCACTAATGTAATTCCAATCGAATTATTCAAGAGAGTATTGCAGACAAATAATAAACAAATTTACCAGATTTGTGTCAGTTATCACATAATATTTACAAAGATTTGTGTCATTTATCAAATTTTGTCAGTTATCACATTATATTTACAAGAGTTTGTCAGTTATCACATCATATTTACAAGATTTTGTCAGTTATCACATCATATTTACAAGATTTGTGTCATCTATCACATTACATTCACAAGATTTGTGTCATTTATCACATATTTCTCCATATTTAGGCATAGGGAGAGCTGCAACTGAAACCCGCTAGAGCCTACCACCTCCGACCAGGCACCTCCACTACTGATAGTCAGTGAAGTGCATTCATAACTTGATTGCAGGAAACTCGCACTCTTTGTCCATGAAGACACAATACAGTGGCACATTGCTGCAAAGATTTACTTACCGAACTAAATTTTCTTTCGCAGTTTCATCCAAAGCTCTGCTGACAGTTTTCCACGAATTTCGCAGATTGAACACCTCTCGATAGCTGGAGAAGGGCAGGCGGGGGTCGACCGTTTTCTGCGCTGTGCTGGACTCTGGTAACGGTTCGTGTAGGAGGACACTTTTAGTCTTCCCTCGTTTAACTTTCGTTGACCTGGAGCGGAGTTTAGTTTTGGCATTCCCCATGATCGCGCGTGATTCCGTGTGAAATAAAATTTTCGTTTAATTATCAACTTTTAATCGGTGATTAAAATCTCCTCACGCACGCGTGCCCGTTGAACTTAATGCAATTCAAGCATATAAATCAAACTAACAAAACGCAGTTATGTCACCAGAGATACAGATGAAATATAAGATATCAAGTTTGGATGGTCGGCCCGGTATATAAGTTAAACAGTTACCTCCGAGTATCAGGCAATATAATATATACGAATGGCTATGTCATTATTTCTTGTACATGCGGACGCTATAAATGCTCACAACTTTTTCTCCAGGTGCGAATGCCAGTGACACCAGTGGTATTAAAAAGGTCTCCTTAACTTTTGCCCTGAACACAAAGTTACATATATGAGCTCAGAAGCGGTGTTAGCGGCCAGAGTATATACAATGGATATATATATAGGTAGATATTGGCATAGCACGCCTGGGCAAGAACCAAAAAAATCATACTTGTAAAGTCGTGGGGCTAATCGGTGAAGTGTGTGAAATTGGCATGCACCATAGGTGGTCGACAGTTCGATCTGGGGTTGGAAATACAGGTGATCGGCAGGGTTTAATTGTATACGGTCTGAACGGTTCACTTGTCATTGCGTCGCCAAATAATCAACATTACCAGCACACTTTTTCACGAACCTATATTTTTGAAGCAGAAAAGTTGACTTCAAATGATTAGAATATGCACACTCATAATTTTAGATTAATTCAGATAAAACCCTTAAAAAGCTTTCAATTTGTATATGTCGCTATAAGATCTTTGGTTCTCGGAATAGAGATCGAATCCGGTGACCTCCGGTGATTGACCAGTCATAATTCCACATTGAGGTCGTCAGCCGCCGTAAAGAAATAAAATATTCATGTGGTTCGGATATTGATGGATGCGACCCTTAATAAAAGAATCTAAGATCCTAAATTGGCATAGGGGATTGATTTTGATTCGTTAGACAGAGAAATAATTTTGTTTTGCATTTCTTGGAATATTTACTTCCTACACTTATTGCGAATCTAGTAACATTAATATCACCCTGGCTTGTCTCCTAATAATTTGAAAACAGTTCATGTGCATGTATGGACAAACAGTTCATGTGCATGTATGGACAAACAGTTCATGTGCATGTATGGACAAACAGTTCATGTGCATGTATGGACTGTGAAAAACAGAGAAGTAAGATCTAAGATATTGTGCTAACAGGTTCTTGATGAGCAAGATCTAAGATAGTAAATACCAAAACGTTCCTCGTGAGTAAGATCTAAATATTGTAATAACACATTCTTGATGAGAAAAATATGAGACACTATACTAACACGTAACACGTTGTTGAGGAGTAAGATCTAAGATACTTATATTAATACATCGTTGAGGAGTAAGATTTAAGACACTATAGTAACACGTACTTGATGAGAAAAATCTGACACATTATACTACGGTAACACGTTCTTGAAGAGTATAGATCTAAGGTATTTATACTAACACGTCCTTGAGGAGTAGTAGCTAAGACACTGTACTTAAACGTTCCTCATGAGTAAGATCTAAGACACTATGGTAACCCTTTCTCGATGAGTAAGATCTAAGACACTATACTAACGCGTTCTTGAGGAGTGAAATCTAAGACCCTATACTAAAACGTTCCTCGTGCAGGAGTAAGTTCTAAGGCACTATAATAACACATTATGGAGGTGCAAGATCCAAGACACTATACTAAAACGTGCCTCGTGTGAAAGATCTAAGACACTATAATAACGCGTAATTGAGGAGTAAGATCTAAGACATTATACTAAAACGTTCCTCATGCAAGAGTAAGATCTAAGACATTATAATAGCACATTTAGTAGTATATAAAACCCTTTTCAACTCACATTGACCAACTTATTTGTTCCCCCGGGGAGGATTTGAGGAGGTCAAGGTCACGGGGCGATCACGTGATCAAGGCACAAGAGACCAAAAACTACCTCCAGCACAGAAGAGTTCCAATCTAGGGGGAGGTAACTCTGGGTGACTATACTTCCGGCAAAGGGCCCCTGGGCATGTATTCTTCCGCGGTGATGCGATCTGGCGGTGATGCGGTCGCGGGAAAAAGCTTCCGCAGAGAAAAAGTAGTCCCCAGACTTCAAGTACGCTGCATGGCCCGATTGGGTCGAGTGAGGTATCAAAGTGAAGCATTCGTGAAGGGGCATCCAGTCATGGGTGGGTGCATCTAAAATTAGGATTTTTTCCCGAAACTATAAAAAGCGGAACACGGACTTTACCCCTAAAATAGGGGAAAACACCTATCAACCCTAGCCAAAAGGGCTAATATCGGTCCCCGCGCTTATTGGGACCTGCCTATCAAGTCAATGGGGTGGGTGCATGTAAAATTAGGATTTTTTCCCGAAACTATAAAAAGCGGAATACGGACTTTACCCCTAAAATAGGGGAAAACACCTATCAACTCTAGCCAAAAGGGCTAATATCGGTCCCCGGGCTTATTGGGACCTGCCTATCAAGTCAATGGGGCGGGTGCATGTAAAAATTAGGATTTTTTCTCGAAACTATAAAAAGCGGAATACGGACTTTA
>JAVTVY010043973.1:0-21194 GCA_036873755.1 Hanleya hanleyi | reverse complement strand
AACATGGACGAACACACACACAAACCAAAACCTAATCAGAAGAGAGGACTATACCAATAAAGACACGGATGAATGCATGCACACATACATCAAAACCTGATCAACTGAGGGGGCTATCCCAATGAAGCTTCCATCCAAGTTTGGTGAAATTCCATCCAGTAGTTCTCAAGATGTCTTGCAGACAAGGCCTGTATATACATGTACAAGTAGATGGACGGACGACCGGACACGGATGAACGCACGCACACACACCAAAACCTAATCAAATAAGGGGGCTATCCCAATGAAGCTTCCATCCAAGTTTGGTGAAATTCCGTCCAGTAGTTCAAGATATCTTGCAGACAAGGCCTGTATATACATGTACAAGTAGATGGACGGACACTGGACACGGATGAATGCACGCACACACACCACAACCTAATCAAATGAGGGGGCTATCCCACTGAAGCTTTCATCCAAGTTTGGTGAAATTCCATCCAGTAGTTCTTAAGATATCTTGCAGACAAGGCCTGTATATACATGTACAAGTAGATGGACGGACGGATGGACGGACACCGGACATGGATGAATGCACGCACACACACCAAAACCTGATCAAATGAGGGGGCTATCCCAATGAAGCTTCCATCCAAGTTTGGTGAAATTCCATCCAGTAGTTCTCAAGATATCTTGCAGACAAGGCCTGTATATACATGTACAAGTAGATGGACGGACGGACGGACACCGGACACGGATGAACGCACGCACACACACCAAAACCTAATCAAATAAGGGGGCTATCCCAATGAAGCTTCCATCCAAGTTTGGTGAAATTCCGTCCAGTAGTTCTCAAGATATCTTGCAGACAAGGCCTGTATATACATGTACAAGTACAGTACGCCCAAGAATTAAACTGGTCACTGCTCGCGAAACGTTGGGTTCATCTTTCGCGAAACATTCGCGAAACGTTCGCGAAAGCATGTGCGAAAGGTTGATAATAACTTACGATGATTTCATATTTATTTCATAGCTTTCGCGAAAGGTAAATACCTTTCGCGAAAGATAGGTCACGATCGTAACTGACATAAAGCGATCCACATTTGACAAGACAAGATGGCAACAAATGCGGGAGTGTTGGATCTTCTTATGCGGGTTACAATTGCATATGTTTTAGGACCACTATTCTCGATTTCACCCAGCAAGAATTTCCTGCAACATAATTGAGTTTCAGGAACGAAATAGGCAGAAAATACAGTCGACGAAACCAAAGAAAATCTCCACTCACATTGTCGTCGTTGTTGTTGTTGTTGAAAAGGCCATGTGCGTATCGAATACGGCATAGCTAAAAGTTTTGTGCCTTACTTTCCTAGTTTTAGTGAACGCTTCCAATTCGATTCCTCGGGAACCATCCAATGCATTTCTTTATGCTAGAAAGTATGGGTTTGTGATTAATACGACCGGGTGGAAGTTTCCAAACGACCATGAGGGAGGACAGCTACAACGCCCGACAGAACTGGGCAGCAGAGACGTGTGCCGGCAGTCAGCCGTCATCATTTTTCAGCTACATCCCGTACCGTTTCGTTTCAACACGAAATAAAAGGTGAAATGTCCAGCTATACCAAGGGTTGAAAATACATCAAAACCAAACGTACAAATTGTATAAATAAAGAAGTTTCACGTGTGCAAGACGAGAGCTGCAATCAATCATGATCGGGTTGTCTAGAGCACTGACTGGTCTACGGTTCAGCTTGGTATTTATTATGGCCGTCTTGAATTTACGGCCGTTTGGTTTCCTTGCATGCACAACGTTTTCGGAAATTGCAAATTTCATTCTCCTAGGATACATTTTCTGCAATAAAATGCAATTCAAGAAAAATTTAACACTTTCATTTCAAATTGTGTCGGGGGAATTTCAAATTCAAGTCTTAGGAAAAAAAAAGAAAAAACTATCTAAACCGCTTTTTATTAATCACACCAATTCTTCTCTAGAATTATATCATATCGCGTTGATTTGAATAATTATCTTGAAACAAAATGCCGCTCTCTGCCACTGCAATTATAAATGCATTCCGTTAAAGATGAAAACTTTAAAATAATGAGTTTTTATTCTGTGATGAAAACTTTTTAAAAAAATGAGTTTTTATAATTCATGTGATGAAAACTTAAAAAATTTGACTTTTTGGAGACATTCGGGCATGCTGAAAAAACTAAGTTAGTTTTATTGAATTTGGAAACTGAGTAGATTAATTCTTTCGTCAAGAATAACCCCTGTTCTGCCGATGAAGGCAATACAATTTTTTTAAATGTCTGCTCAGAGTTGTTTCCCCTCTTCGTAGCAACTGGACACGCCTCTTATGAACGGCTGGCTGACGCCATGTTTTAGATCGGGCTTCATGCACTGCGAAGTTCATTTGGATGTGAAAGATTTCAGTTACAAAAACAAGCCATACAGCACAATGAATTCAAATAAGGGGCAGATGATGCGACTTTTTGACTAGATGAATACGGTGATATAGCTCCCGATTTTACGATCTCAATTTTGCGTGAATCACGTCTTGCATCATGATCATCATGGACTGACGAGGAAAACCGGTAGGCCTACGTCGTCGTGATTTTATAGTTGCAATTCATTTGCAAAATTAGGTATATGGACCTAATTAATGCCATTAAAAACAAAACACACAGGCAAATGAAAAATAAATAGTTGACAGACAAGAATATAAACATTTTACGACATGTATTTCCTCAAACATCGTTCGCGTATTCCTTTCGCGAAAGGTTCAATTCTGACATTTTCTCGCGAAAGGTATGACGAGAGGTACTGGCGAATCGTTCGCGAACGGTTCACGACATTTTTCGGCCATCCTTCGCGAATTTGACCAGTTTAATTCTTGGGTGTACTGTAGATGGACGGACGGACGGACACTGGACACGGATAAATGCACGCACACACACCAAAACCTAATCAAATGAGGGGGCTATCCCACTGAAGCTTTCATCCAAGTTTGGTGAAATTCCATCCAGTAGTTCTTAAGATATCTTGTAGACAAGGCCTGTATACACATGTACAAGTAGATGGACGGACGGACGGACACCGGACATGGATGAATGCATGCACACACCAAAACCTGATCAAATGAGGGGGCTATCCCAATGAAGCTTCCATCCAAGTTTGGTGAAATTCCATCCAGTAGTTCTCAAGATATCTTGCAGACAAGGCAAGGGGACGGACAGACATCCATCCAGACAGACAGCACAAACACTAGATGTCTCCCCCCAACATAGTTGGGGGAGACATAATTACATCATGTAGGCAAAAAATTAATCCATAATCACCAAAAGTTAAATCAGATCATTGAGGCTGTATTCTGCACACAATATCTATGGATGAAGCAACATGCCCCTTCTATATTGTAGAGGGAGCATAAACACCATACTGGTAATTTGACTTCCCTTTAACACATTTCGTCTGGAAAAACAACCACCAGACAGTCATCCATTGAATAAAATATTTCTTACATTACCTGCTCTGGCCTCGTAGCATTTTCTTTTTTATCTTCAACCCTATCCTGGAGATCTTTGACGCGCCGATGCCCAGATAAATCCCTCTCTCCTCTCTCAAAGGATCCAAACCTGTAGATAGAGATGTGTCAGATAAGATTAACCGGCTCAACAATGCAAACACTTTCAAACAACCACATTTTATCTGGTAAGAATTATTTTATCAACATAAAACTGGTCACAAAAATTCAATCTTTGTGATATACTGTAATAGACATGATTGTGGCTGCGCAGATATCATGGGTTGATGCAATCTAAGTTTCAATAAAATCAAAATCTAGCCTCACAGGCACTTGTGTACAAAAAAAAAAACAAGCGTTCTTAGAACCCAACATCTCGCCTTGTGGGTTATCTCACTGAAGCTGCAACAGTGTTGAAAACACATGAAGAGTAAACTTTCCATGTACAGGGGTACATGTAATTTTTTGCCTAACAAAAACCGTATCAATGAAAATGTACGAAGTCTAAAATGCAATAATTTGGACAAAAAATCGTATTTCATGTCATATTTCTTAAATAGCACATGCACATCTTCGAATCACATTATTAAACCTTGTGTAGCAACTGTCAAACTCATCCAATGAATGCTGACAGCTTCAGCAAACCTTCAATGTGCAGGTGTACATGTATGTACAATATCATTGGCAAATTTCTAAGACAAAACCCTCAAAATTTGAATAAAAATTAAACATTTATAATCAATGTTACTATTTATTATCAAATCAAACCTGCTATTGCTTAACCTTAACTGTTACGCTGCGGGGGGGGGAGAGTGGCCCTGAACTTGTCGGTCTTCGCGTACCATTGTCTAAAATCGATATTTTCAAATTTACCATGCATGAAACCTGATAAAAACCATATGTATATTGTTAGCTAAGTCTGTCTTGATTTTCTGGATGTAAAATTCATATGCTGTCTTAGAAGAACGAAATCGGGAGAAAGAAATAAAAAAATAAATAAATACCGCGAGGGGAGATTTTCATAAAATCTCGCCGAGAAGGCCGCTCAGAAAATATAAAATACTTACGGAAAACCCCATCAAAATATATGATTCTTTGGTATATTTTAAGTATAAAAGCACAGTTTATCTTTCCATAGTGTTGATTACGATGAAATCATCGCAACAAACTTTATTTTCACATAATTCTGTCAACTTCCTCCGCGACAGTCGCCAGTTTTTACGTCGTCATTTTGTTATGGAAAATTTCCAGTACAACGTCTGGGCCAATGAACGACCTTTATTTCGGCCACGTGATGGCTTTGTCCAATCGCGAGACTCATTGCTTCCAGCTCTATGAAAGGGATATCCCTCTATCGTTTCCAAATCCGTCATCATCGCGTGTTTTCATTGGCCATCCATCAAATTAATGACTATTTATAGAAAGAACAAGGATTCCCCTTGACAACGAGACCTAGATCTTTCGAAATGGCGGTCAGATAGCCGAACACGACCATGCTGAAGACAGCGAAAAAAAGCACGTTTTTCGAGCGTTATTTCGCTGAAAATCGTTATTCTTGGCGATAATAAGGTGAAGTCAATGTAGCCTCTTACAATAAAATGTATTTACAATGACAATTTTAAACATTTCGGCATATAATAAAATAAACGTTGACCGAACTGTTATGAACCGGCTACTACGAAAGGCAAATCTTGACGCACACGTATGAATGATATTTTTGCTCATAAAACCCGGGTGTAATAGTGTAATACATCCTAACAAGGGTTATGTGTAACCCGGCAGCTCGCCTTTTGGGTATTCAATAACATGCAGCTTCACATAAAGATCGAGCCCTTCAGGTTGCACATCACTGGCAATGACAATACATATTGCAATAAAAATTTGACTTCTTCGTCAGTGATGCTGAAGTTGGATTGAAACATGAACTATATTATAAAACTTGAAATAAAGATTACCTTTTTTTCCAAAAGTAAGCTTATACATGTCATTATGAATACATGTACAATTGAAATTTTGTCTGAGATGTGGGTGTGAAATGCCTGGACAAATATGGTTCGTGCAAAAGCTTGAGGTTAAATCATGATGAGGAATGGGATTCGATACCAAAATTGAAGGAAATGGTGTTCTTCATTAAAGGCGACACAAAATTCCAAACCACCAGGGGTTAATATTTAATATTGTACTTCTGAAATGAAATAATGTCATTAAACTATTAGTACCGTAATTACTATAAAGGAATATATTGTAGTTGATTTGACGTGTTTGTGTATATGTAACAGGTCGGTGTAAGAACGCATTGTTGAGGCTTTTGTTGAGGCTTTGTGCAGCTGAAAAGGGTCACGTCTAGACGCATTGTTGAGCTCAGACAGGCTATTGTAGGCTCTGTCTTGTGCGTAATTCTTACACCAAGTATAAACCTACAATGTACACTGCATCTCCTACCTAATAGGTTAGTATCACATATAAGAGATATATGCAGCTTCGCAAAAAGATCGAGCCCTTAAGGATGGCACATCATTTGAGGTTGCACATCATTGGCAATGCACATCATTTAAAATAATAAATTTATTAAGAAATATGATTTCTATATTTAGTGATATTGAGGTTGGATTGAAGGAGGAACTATATTATATAACTACCAATAAAGATTACATTTTTTCCAAAAGTAAGCCTACACATCCCATTGCATAGATCTGATGAATACATGTTCATGTATACATGTAGTTAGGAACAATAGGTGTGCAATTTTGAGCACGTTCTTGGTGTAACTTTGTGTGATGATATGTGAACAAACAAAGCATTTAATAACAGTGCAATAGTAGGACTAAATCTATCATTTCCAACAGGCAATGGGACACTTGCACTGTGGTAAGGCAAAAAAAAAATATATGTCTGTTTCCGATTACGGGCCAGAAAAAAATAGAGTAGGTAGGGCCAAAAAATTTTTTATTTTGGAAATAAATTTTATTTTGATGTCCAGTACTCCTGTCCCATATACAATGGTCTACAAATATATTCTTGATTGTATAACATTCCCACCCACTTTAACATATTCTCCCAGGACACATCCCCCCATATTTTCAGATATTCAAAAGATCTTATCCCCCAAAAGATAAAGGGGGGGGGGGGGGAGATACCCTCAAAATATATTGTTGGTATTTTTGTCTCTACTGGATCCAGCAAATCTTGATATTTCAATAAGTTCTGCTGAAACCAGTTATTGTACTGATATTATGGAAATGAGAATAGCCAATAATGTGTTTGACTGCTGTTTACCACCAAAACGAGTATCGTTTTAATTTATTAACTTGATATGCAAAACAATATATTTCAAGGATTTCCGCCCAGAAATGATGAATTTTTTAGTGAAAAATACAAAATTCCATGTGGAATTTCAGTGCCTTCCATAGGGAGAGTGTACTTATTTTCTGGAAAAGTCTGAAGAAAAAATTGACATATACAACATAAAATGAAATGGGAAATTAATTTGAACATCATGGAGGTTTGTACCAGCGACTAGCTAATTCGAACAATTTGAGAAACGAGACGCGATTCCTGACTGTACAACAGTACAATGATTTGAACAAGCCATTTCTCGAAAACAGAAGAATTATTACTTGCTTGAATCTTGGGGGTTTATTTCAATGCATTCATAATAAAACAAGTCGGGGAAATTTTGGATTTTTTAGCGGAGAAATGGTACCGGTCGGTTAGACTTTGACGGCGACTAGCTTTGACTGTGTCGTCGCCGATTTCGCTGAAAACGAACACCACTTGCAAGCTGCCGTGTCCGCTAAACACTGCTTTAACAAACGTCATTTCAAGCCATCAAATCAGTAGATTTCTTTCGAAGTTGATGGAGAATATGTTTAAAATTGTCCTGGTAAACATGATCAAGTCGACTGAAGCGTAATCGGGTTGCTGATTTCTCGATTCCCGACCTAGAAGTAGGTGCTTTATTTCCTGAAAAGATCGTCAACCTGCCGCCATGCCATGCGGTCAGCTCCAGTCACACTTTACGGTATGCTGACTGTGGGCGCGCCGCTTTACGGTTGTTGTTGTTGTTGTCGTAAAACGCGGCCTTGGTAGTGATTTCGTTGGAATTTGCTGATAAAATTTTTAGAGTCGCACGATTTATCTAGACTCGGTCGGGTAACCGGAAACAGACATATTTTTTTTCTTGGCCTAAACCTTCACATTTGTATGCAAATAAAAGAACGCAATGACAACTGTGTCCAATCATACTGTAATGCTCCATAATAATGTGCACGGGTAAAGACGGAGCTCACAAACTGATTCAAACTCACTTTTAATTAATATAGTAAGTTAAATGTGTGGACACAGATATGGTTGTACAAAAGCTTCAGGGTCAACGAGAATTTGATAAAATTTTAGGAAATGGCGTCCTTCATTTAAGGCGACACGAAATTAAAAACTAACAGGGGTTCGGTACTGCGGGATTCTCCCGCCAGTTATTTTGATATTGTACTTCTGAAATAAAATAATGTCAAAAACTATTAGTAAATACCATAAAGGAATATACTGTATGTGATTTGGTATGTATGACTGTGTATACAATGTACACTGCATCTCATGCCTAATAAGAAGTCAAAATTATTCTAAGTCCAGCCTAAACAGAAAAGATTAACCCAGAAAACTGTCTAAGTCCAGCCTAAACATAAAAGTCTAACCGGACACCAACACCGACACCGACACCAACACTTTCCCCCTCTCTCTCCCAATACCTCGCCTACTTCGTATACGGCGAGCTAAAAATGGGAACTTCTGCAGTGCTCCATTTGCAGAATAAAAGTTATCTCCCCTTAGGGAGCTCAGTCGGGTTACTCTGCACCTGCGCTCTCATGAAAACCTCCTCTTTCTCACTACTGCAGTGTGTCTAAGCAAGGCCGTAGAGCGAGGGGTAGGATGGGTGGGCAATCAAAGCAATAGCAGGTTTGATTTAATAATAAATAGTAACATCGATTATAAATGTTTAATATTTATTGCTCAAATCCCTACCTGCCATTGCATAGCCACACTACCAACAGATTGAGGTAGGGACCTCGGCCTTGTTGTAGTTCCTCTAGCTCAGCAGAGTCAATGCGGAGATGATCACGGACGTGGCACACTAAATACTCAAGAGAGGGACCCGGGTCGGAGACGCTGTGGGTAGTCATGGAGTAAATCAGTAACGGATTGTGAATGTGGCCACTAATTACTCGTCCTAGAAACCGTGATCGTGGATGTGGTGCACAATATTACCCGACGAAGGAACTCGGGCCAGAGGCGCTATGAGTATTCGTGTGGTAAGCAATGTATAATGGATAGAAATGAAACATTTAAAAACAATGTTGGTATTTGTTATCAAATCAAACCTGCTATCACTATAATGCCATATTCCTCCATTTTGGAGATCTCCTGCAAAGAAATTATCTCCCTTGATCGTCTCGTCGATCGTCCGCTAGGTGGCGTGCTCTCCGCGCATGCCCTTCCTCTTTTTCCTATGCCGTGCAAGACCTGTTTTGTGTCGAGGCCGAGCAAAGAGGGGAGGATGGGTTGGGCAAATCAGATTGATAGCAGGTTTGATTTGATAACAAATACCAACATTGTTTTTAAATGTTTCATATTTGTGTCTCAAATCTTAACCTGCTATCACTATAATGCCAGACTCCCAACAGAGGAGGTTGGGTAGCCGGTCTTGTGACTTGCTTTTGAGCGGAGCACGCCTTGTTCTGATTTGTAAATCTAGTATGCTTAGTAATATCCAGATAATTCCCGTGTCGCATAGAGGCGTAGGGAGTTCAAGGAATTACAAGTAATACGGCGAGAGGTGGACTCTGTTCCTACCCTTTGCTCGTATACTTGGCTAGATAATCAGATGCCATCGTGATGCCTTGAAGTCCCTTCGTCTCTGACATGGTCTGTCTTCTATACTTACCGAATTGTCGGGATCTTGCTTGCTTGAGCGGCGCCCCCCCCCCCCCTCTTTTCTTGATGGAATTAGTGGACTATACGCTGGGCTGCTGCTAACGGGCCCAACGTAGTCACCCTGTCTGTTTGTACAGACATGTCCCTAAGATAATAGTCAGCGAAGGTAGAGTTGACAGTCCAGGCACAGGCTTGGACGATATCGTCCAGTGACAAATTTTTCCAGAGTGGCCAGGACGTTGCAATAGCTCTAATCTCATGAGATGATGCCTTCGACAACAGGGGAGGAGCATCGATGGCGAGTTGATATGTCCTGTGTATCGTCTTCCTTAACCAGGATGCAACTGTGTTTTTAGTAATGTCTGCAGATGCTCCCGGCTGTAGAGATAGAAACAGGAGACGTCTGGAACCTCTAGTAGAGTCTGTTCTCTGTAAATAGCATTGTAGGGCTCTAACTGGACATAAGAGTCTGTCATTCTCCAGTGGACCCACGAAGTCTGTAAGTGCTGGGATCTGATATAGTCTCTGAGCACATGGTCCCTGACGTGTTGATTCATTCTTGGCGATGAATTCCGGAATTGGACGAAAGGATATGGTTTTCCAGCCTGCGGTCCATGTCAGGGAGCTGCGTTCCAATGCGTGAAGTTCCGAAACTCTAGTGGCCAGAGCGAACGCTGCTAGGAAGACTGTCTTGTAGGACAGAGCCTTGATTGTAGCCGAGTGTAACGGTTCAAATGGTGGACGTAGAAACGCACTCAGCACCACTCCAAGGTCCCATTTGGGTAGTAGTTGTCTTGTCCGGCGAGACTGTAAGGCGAAAGACTGGAGAAGAGCCGCAACGTTAATATCATGTCCGATATCGATTCCTGAAGTCAATTTTAGGACTCTGGATAACGCTGAACGGTATCCCTCTATGGTGCTTAGCTTGAATTCCTTGTCTCGATGCAGGTGTAGTAGGAAGTCAGCTATCATTGGAACAGAGGCAGTGCTGGGATCGATGTCTCTGGTCCCACACCAGGTACAGAAGTAGGACCATTTAGCCTGGTAAAGTCGAGAGGTGGATGATCTGTTTGCTGTCGCCATCGCCTCTGTAACTGGTTTTGAAAAGCCTTGGTCTGCAAGGGATTCCCTGATAGTCTGCAGACATGAAGGTTGAGCCACTGTGGATCGTGGTGTAGAATGCCGTGCCGTTGGTCTAGTAGTCGGCGCCACGGAGGTAGTTGACGAGGGAAGTCGGTCAGGAGCTGGACTAACGACGGGAACCATGGGCGATGCGGCCACCACGGTACTACGAGCAGGATAACACTGTTGTGCTCTGTTATCTTGTTCAAGACTGCCTGAATAAGCGCTATCGGTGGAAATGCGCAGGCGATCAGGTTGTCCCAGTTGATAGACATGGCGTCGACTGCCCAGGCTTGCGGGTCGAGCATCGGACTGACGAAGATCGGTAACTGAGTGTTGTCCCTTGTTGCAAACAGGTCTACTAGGGGCTGTTCCCAGGTCGATGCCACCCGACGAAAAACCTCTGTGTGGAGGTGCCACTCCGTCTGTAAAACCTTGTCCGGACGTGAAAGGCTGTCTGCAATGACGTTCAAGTGACCGGGTACATGTCGTGCTCGGATCCGGCATTGATGAATCTGTGCCCAGGTGAAGAGAGACCACGTCTCCTGGAACAGCAGTCGGGACTTCGTCCCCCCCAACTTGTTGATGTAGCTCACTACTGTCGTGTTGTCTGATGCGATCATAAGAGACTTGCCGAACAGTTGAGGACTCCAGTGGACGACTGCCATGTTCACTGCTGCCATTTCCAGTACATTGATGTGCTGTGTCTTCCGTTGTGGAGACCATCTGCCGGATATCTCTAACTCTCCCAACCCGTGAGTGATGCGTCGGAGAAGAGGTTCTTGTCCGGCGGTGTCCAGCGGAGTGGAATCCCGGACATGACATTCCCCCTGGACTGCCACCATTCCAGGAACTGATGCAAATGCTGAGGAACTGGAACTCGGGGGTTGATAGCCGGAGCTCGCAGATACGGCTGGAGATGAAATTGTAGCGGGCGTAGTTGAAGCCGTCCGTACTGTGTCAGATCCTGAGTGGATGTCAGCAATCCCAACAGGCTTTGCCAACGACGTAAGGGCTGTGATTGGGATAATAAAAATCTTCGGCTGATAAGCTGAATTTTTGTCCAACGGTCCTCTGGGGGCAGGACAATCTGTATCTGTGTGTCGAATACTGCCCCGATGTATTGTCGTCTCTGAGCGGGCTCGAGTTCCGACTTCGTTAGATGCGGGATGAACCCGAGATACTTCAGGACTTGAATGATGAATTGTATCTGGGACTTGAGTACCGATTTCTTTGACCCCCAAACAAGGATGTCGTCGATATATGCCTCTATGTTGATACCTCTCAGGTGAAAGGAGGCCATGATTGGTGATGTAATTCTTGTGAAACACCAGGGGGCGATGGAGATGCCGAACGGCAGGACCTGCCACTCGAATCGTCTCCCGGCGATGATGAATCGGAGATACCGACGATGCTGTTGAATGGGGACATGAAGGTAGGCATCCTGGAGATCGATGGAGGCTAGCCAGTCCTCCGGTTGTAGGCGGGACCGTAATGACGGGACTGATGTCATTTTGAAGTGTGGAGGTGGTGCCAAAGTGTCGTTGAGTCGACGCAAGTCTATAATCATGCGAAGCTGATCTGTGCCCTTCTTGGGGACGAGGAAGACCGGACTGTAAAATCCCGGACTTACTTCTTCCACGGGTAATTCTCGGACAGCGCCCTTGTCCAATAACACTTGTACTGATTCCAGTAATGTCTGCACATGTTCCGGACGAACTGGAAGACACCGACGATGCTGTTGAATGGGGACATGAAGGTAGGCATCCTGGAGATCGATGGAGGCTAGCCAGTCCTCCGGTTGTAGGCGGGACCGTAATGACGGGACTGATGTCATTTTGAAGTGTGGAGGTGGTGCCAAAGTGTCGTTGAGTCGACGCAAGTCTATAATCATGCGAAGCTGATCTGTGCCCTTCTTGGGGACGAGGAAGACCGGACTGTAAAATCCCGGACTTACTTCTTCCACGGGTAATTCTCGGACAGCGCCCTTGTCCAATAACACTTGTACTGATTCCAGTAATGTCTGCACATGTTCCGGACGAACTGGAAGACGTGATGGCTTGGGTCTGGTGATGAGCCTGGGGTACTCTAGAAAGGTGAGGAAAACTCCATCTCTGAGTGATCTGGTGACCCACTTGTCGTCCGTAATAAGCTTCCAGTTCTGCCAGAAGATCTGTAGACGTCTGCCCACAACCGGATGACTGAGTACTTGAAATTCGGGAAGGATGAAAGGATGATCGGTTAAAAGATGAGGCTGGGAACCGTCAGTTCCGACGGTCGGGCTTTCCTCTGCCCCGGTCGGAAGACTTTCCTCCTCTACCACGAAACTGTCCTTTTCCGTAGGGACGAAAACTAGGCTGGTTGTCTTGCTTGGGTAGACTGCCTGAGTCCTGGCGGGAAGACTGTCCAGAGCGTCCTCCTCTGGTCGACTTGCCTTGACCTTTGCCCTTGCCTTTACCTTTCCCTTTTCCGTGAGCTAGGGCCCCGATGATCCGGGAAGTCTTTTCGTCATTGACGGCAGGCATGACCGTGGAAATAGCTTGGTTGAAGAGATACTTGGATGACAGGGGTTGTTGTGCCAACTCGTTCTTTACTGATTCCAATACCTCGGACTTGGGATGTTTAAGGTATCCCGCTCGTCGGGCTTGCACCATCGTGGCATAAGTAAAAGCCCCTGTTTCCATGACATCAGCGTTGGACTTGTTCATCGAGTCGATAAAAGCGCTGAGGAAATCCATCTTGGGTCGTGAGAAAGTCAGGGATCCGTCCTTATGCTTCACATCTGGATCCTGAATCACCTTAGAAATAGCCGTGAGGAACCAGTCAGAGTATGATGTAATCCTGTGTTGTGTCAGCATCATATCCTCCACCGCACAGGCCTGCTTCTGTTGAAGTACCACTGCTGGGGTCTTTGAAAAGTTCAACAGTCTGTCAAGATCCGGGTCGGACTTCGGAGGCTTGAATGGTAAATTGTCACCATGAAGAGCGTAAGTCTTGTAAGGACCGGGTTTCTGGAGAGACGACGAAGTCTTTAACTGTCGATCCAGTGCGTCGTATAATTTGGTTGACGCCGGTGATGGTGCGCAGGTTGCCGCAACTTCCTCAGAAGGCTTGTTTAGACCGTAGAGAGATGCCGCTGTAAGCCTTCTCCGTTTCCGGGGGGGATCAACAGACTGCTTATCCTCGCCGTCCACAGATCTGGGCATCTCCGGAACCAGCGTGTACACTGCCGCTCTCCTGGCCTTGAGTGGTAGTACGCCCTTGTCCTTGTCCTCCACCTCCGCTTGCCGGTGGGAAGGTGAATCCGTGTGAGATGAGGATGCCGAGGAAGTAGAACGTCGTGAGTGATCCTCGTTGTCCGAACTCGACTCTGCGTCGCTAGAGGAATGGGGCCGTGTCACCTCACGGACCTCCGGCGAAGGAACCACTGCAACGGCAGGAACCTGTGTTGCCGGAAGATGACTGTGTTTCTTGACCAGGCTTGACTTAGAAGGTACTCCAGGAGTAGAAGGCTGGTCTTTAGATCCGGATCCAGAAGGGCGATCCACGGGTTCCTGTTCATCTCTGGGCTTCCGTTTATCTCGATGCTCCGGATTACGGGGTTTCTGGCTCTCTGTAACCCTCGGAGAAGAACGACGGTGATGATCGGTAGACGTCCGCTCCTCGCAGTCCGTGCGACGTGCGTGCTGATGGGAACCCGGGGAACGGCTTCTATATCGTCGGGTGTAAGGTCGCTCAGGAGTATGGTCTCTACCGTAATAACTCCGGTAGTCTGGATTAGGTGAAGGACTCCGACGTCGAAGACGGTCTCTCTCCTGATGTCGGCGTTCAGGATAAAAATCCCGAGATTGCAGCGGTGTACGGCTCCGTCTACGAGATCTGCGTACCATAGTATCAGGTTGCGGTTCCGTTGTACGGGTCCGAGATGTATCAGAAGCCGACTCACGGCGCTCTCGATGAGTCCGTTCCTCATGGGTCCGTGCCTTCCTAGACGTGGACTCCCGGTGTTCTGGGTAAGTCCGTTCTCCATGAGTCCGTGACTTCTCAGATGTAGTTACTCGGTGTACTGGATAGGTCCGTGACGTCTCCCGCTCCGGGGTACGGCTCCGGACTGTAGTCCCGTCCCGAGGTGCTTTGGAGTCCCGGTGCTCTGTATGGGGCCGTGGCTTCTCGGAATCCCGGTGCTCCCTGTAGGACCGTGGTTTATCGGACTCTCGGTGTTCCGCATACGGCCGTGACGTCTCTGAGCTGTGGTCTCGGCGAGCTGTGTAGGGCCGTGCCGTGCTGGTGCCGGGCTCTGGCGATCGAGTCCGTGGCCTTGGCTTCCGGACTGTATCTTTATCCGCCGTGCCGGTCTGTGCCTCCGGGGTACGGCTCTTGGACGGATCCCGGTTCTTCACCGGGTCCCGGCTAGAAGACTTGTGTTCCCTGGGTCGTGGAGACTTGGATGAACAGGAGCTGTTATCCGTAGAGTGTCCCTGATCCATGGTTGTAATGGGGCTTCCCAGTAGATTCTGTAACAACGTCTTCTCTGGTGAACTTGAAGTAGACTGTGGGGCCGTGACTTGAGCCTGACTGGTCTGTACTTTGTCTTGTGGGGATTCCCTCGGCTGCAGGACTGTACCGCTCGGTTGAATATACGGGCTTGCAGTCGATAGAGGTGAATCTTCGTTCAACGCTAAGTCATTGAAGAGGGCCTGATTAGCCTCAGGCTAACAGTCTGTCAAGATCTGGGTCGAACATCTCAAGATCGGCTTTTCTTGAAACTCAACTACCTAGATAAAGGACTGGACATCATTAATTTACCTCGAATCCTGAATGATCCAGAGGTACGCAACGCTGTACCAAACTATTTCAAGTTCACAGAACCTCCTTGCATTTCATATAAGTATACTAAATCTATAGCCACCAAAATATTCAATTACTCCAATGCTGTCAAGGGGTTTGACTGGAACTTATACACGTCAGAAGGCTATAGTTGTGATTGTGAATTATCGAACTTTATCTATACACCATGCAAACATATTGTGACTGGTGACCTTGATGTGGTGAGTGATAAGGATCTGAAATTACTCCTGATGAAAGGACCTAAATATAGAGAGCCAAGAAGTATAAATCTGAAGGCCGACCAGAAGATAGTCCTATCTGCATTGGAACAGTACGTTATTGATTGGTCTAAGCGAGAAAAAGTTGAACCTACAATACTCGCTGATTGGCTGGACCTCACCAAGAGCAAGGTCGTTGAAACAATCCGCCATATTGACAGAAGTACTCTTCCCCAAGCAAAACAAGTTCTGAGAAACCTCAATTCGCAAGAAGTTCTAGCAAATCTCCAGAGTAAATTCGTCATAGTCCCAGCAGACAAAGCTCCGAATAATATAATATTCATATGTAAATATTACTATTACCAGGTGCTGGTTAAAGAATTGAGTGTAGACATATCTTCATCAAATACGTCTACTTACTCCCAAACTGCATTTACTCTGGAAGATTTATTTAACAATCACAAAAAGTTTCTCAGGGAAAGAGGTATTTGTCTTCCAACCAATCATAACGACATACCAAAAATATACTGGACTCCCAAAATGCATAAATCACCATACAAAGCTAGATTCATAGCTGGTTCTAGAAGCTGCACCACCAAGCTTCTTTCAACCCTATTGACGAGGGCCCTTCAGGAGGTAAAAGCATTTTGGGAAAGGTATTGCGCCACTATTTCAAGAACTCTGGCGTTGAATGTATGTGGATATTGAAAAACTCAAAATGTCTTACGGAAGAACTTGATGCTAAAGGTCACATACCGTACAGACATGTATCCACATGGGATTTCTCGACTCTCTATACTACAATCCCTCATCAGGACCTTATTGACCGTCTAAGTTCATTAATAGTATCTGAAAACTGATCGTAGATATATTAATGTCGGAAGCCATAAAGCATTCTTTAGCTCTACTACATACAAGAGATATCATTCATGGGATGTTTCTTTGTTTATAGAGTTGCTTGAATTTCTCATTAAAAATATCTATGTGAAATTTGGCAACACAATATATCACAGCATATAGGTATTCCAATGGGTACTAATTGTGCACCCCTGTTGGCTGACCTGTATCTGTTCTCTTATGAATATGACTATATGCAGGCGCTTCAAAAACCGATCCATTCAAAGCCCGTTCCTTCTCATTCACCAAACGCTATATAGACGATCTTCTCGCTGTGGATAATCGCTATATAAATGACGCAGTGAAGGATATATATCCACCTTCACTGAATTTGAAGGAAACTACAGATAACCCTACAGGCACATCTTGTTTAGATCTCTACCTCTATAAAAATGAAGCGGGCATTCTCTCTCGTCGACTTTATGACAAAAGAGATGATTACAATTTCGACATCGTAAACTATCCCTTTCTGGATGGTAATATTCCAGTGGGACCTGCATATGGCGTATACATATCTCGCTTAGTAGCATTTGCTAGATCCTGTGTTAAATGTGATGATTTTAATCAACGTCACAAAACATTTTTGCAGAAACTTATAAAACAGGGCTATTCCACCAAGCGCCTCCACTCAAAGTTTCTCAAATTTGGCGATATATACCGCATGCTGATAGCAAAATACGAACGTAGAGCGCAGTGATTCATGGGGCTACAAGCCAGAACATGTGTCTAATTCCGCTTAACCCGGGTTAGGGGCCTATGAGCCCATGTACTCAAGATCCTCATGGTACTTCAGTAAGAATGGGGTCACAATCAAAGTGACTGAGGTACATCATTTTTTAGGATGAACAGACTCTATAAATTGAATATTATATGGATTAAGAATACTGATCAAAGATACGGATTTGATATTTTTAAACATCATGATGTCTTTGCCGGCATCATTGAAAACTGTTGATCAAGCCTTCTGGTAAGGAAACAAGCCTATGTTTATGTATACTTTTGTCTTTTGAATTTGGTGCTAATACTGTTATATGGAAATGGAATAGGTCTTTGGATTATGGACGCGGATATTCTCTAATGGACGACGGCTGGATTATGAATGACGGACTAGACGCTTGTAATCTTGTTTCTCGGCTGGACCCTTCCTCTGGTCACCGGCCGCCTTCAGGAGTTGACAGCGTCGAACTGCAGCATAGCTAATCCAGGTCACGTCGTCCCAGCCTGCACACTCAACACATGTAACCTGCCTGTAGCAGACCTGTGCCCTGCATTTAAAACAGAATGAATGCGAGTCTCTTACGGGCCAAAACTGACGACAAGATTCACATCTTACTATTTTTGATAGTTTGGGTGACTACGTTAGCCATACTGACTTACGGGAGACAAAAAAAATAACCCTAGGGTACGTCTATAATAACCAAAAGTTACTAACAGGAGCTCTCATTCAAAACACGTCTTGCTGCCAAGACTGCAAAGGAAAAAGAGGAAGGGCATGCGCGGAGAGCACGCCACCTAGCGGACGATCGACGAGACGATCAAGGGAGATAATTTCTTTGCAGGAGATCTCCAAAATGGAGGAATATGGCATTATAGTGATAGCAGGTTAAGATTTGAGACACAAATGGGTCATGTACATACCAGGCAACATCGTATACAAGGTGACCATCTTATACCACTAAGTCTAATTGCCGTCTTACGCCAACTCTCTGTACTTTTGTCCCTTGTTACTGACACAAATAAACTTGAAATAATACTCACGGATGTGGGAGGTCTTGTAAGATGTCTTGTGAGTTGACTGCAGCTGACTTTCTTGTGATGATCATTTAAGTTGGTCTTAATTGCTGTATTACACCAACTCTCTTCACTTTAAACCTGAAACTGACACAAATATACCTAAAAGCAAATACTCACCATTGTGTCAGGTCTTGTAAGATGTCTTGTAAGTTGGCAACTGGCTGACCTGTTGAGGTGATCATGTAGTGTGGTGGACATGTGAGATGGCGGACTAGCTGCGATGATGCTATAAGTTGGCTGACTGAGTGACTTGCTGCGATGATTGATGTTACCCCCCCTCCCTCCCCCCCCCTTTTTTGGAAAAGCTACTGGACCACATGCTGGACAGCCACCAGCGGCCCAAGTGTGGTCACTCTATCTGATTGCACTGACATGTCTCTCAGATAGAAGACAGTAAAAGTTGAATTGGCACTCCAAGCACAGGACTGGACAATGTCATCCAAGGATAAGTTCTTCCATAAAGGCCATGATATAGCGATGGCACGGATTTCATGGGAAGAAGCAGAGACCAGAAGTGGGGGAGCGTCAAGGGCGAGTTGATATGTCTATTTAATGGTCTTCTTCAACCAAGACGCCACAGTATTCTTGGTGATGTCACAAACCGCAGCTGGATGAAGAGACCGGAATAACAGTCGATGAGATCCCCGACCAGGGTCGGTACGAGTGAGGTAGTGAGTGACGTATAGCTCGTACAGGACATAACAGGATGTCGTCATCAAGGCCACGAACAAAGTCTGTTAATGTACAAACGTTGAGCACAAGGGCCTTGGCGCACAGTCTCATTTTTGGCGATGAACTCTGGAACGGGACGGAAAGAGATGAGAGACCAGTCTGCCGTCCAGGTTAACGACTTCCTCTCCAGGGCATGAAGCTCGGATACTCTAGAAGCCAAAGCGAAGGCCGACAGGAAAGCAGTCTTTAATAGAGGCTGACTGTAGGGGTTCGAAAGGTGGACGAAGAAGAGCACTAGAAACCACACCAATATCCCACTTCGGTAACAGTTGTTGAGTACGGGGAGACTGCAATGCGAAGGCAAGTAGGAGAGCAGAGATGTTGTCATTCAGACTAATGTCGATGCCGGTCGAAAGACGTAAAACCCTAGCCAAAGCGGACCGGTATCCCTCAACGGTGCTGATTTGAAACCTCTTATCTTGATGTAGGTGAAGGAGGAGGTCAGCTACTAAGGAAAGAGGGATCGGTGTCTCGAAGGCGACGTGGAGGAGCGGTGAGAAGCGGAACCAGAGCCAGAAATCACGGACGAGGAGGCCACCACGGAACTACGAGCAGGATGACGCAGTCGTGCTGAGCAATCTTTTGAAGAACTTCCTGAAGCAGGGCAATGGGAGGGTAGGTATATGCCAGGAAGTTGTCCCAGCTGATCGAAAGAGCATCGATGGCGAAGGCTCGAGGGTCCAGAATCGGGCTGATGAAGAGGGCGAGCTGCGCATTGTTCCTCGTCGCAAACAGGTCGATCAAGGGAGTCTCCCAGATGCTGCTGATATGATGGAAGATCTCCGGATGAAGCTGCCATTTGATCTGAACCATGGTGTCGGGACGAGAAAGGCAATCCGCTAAGACATTGAGCCGACCCGGAACATGGTGAGCAGTGAGATGGCAGTGATGTATGAGGGCCCAGTCGAAAAGATCCCACACCAGACGAAACGTTGAGAAAGATCAGGTGGTACCCATCTCGTTGATGAGCAATGACAGTAGAGTTGTCCGTTGCGATGAGAAGGGACCAATTCACGAGATGACAACTCCAATGCTTAACTGCTAGGATGACTGCTTCATCTCCAGAAGGTTGATATGAAGTCTGGCATCCAACATCGACAATCTGACGGAAACCTCTAGGTCGTCTAGAAGGACACCCCAGCCTGTCACGGAAGCATCGGTGTAGAGATGGTAATCTGGAGTCGGAGATAGGAAAGGAACTCCCCACCTGACATTGGGACGGAACTGCCACCAAACCAGATGTGGATAAAGAGACGTCAAACCGGAACTAGAGAATTAAGGGATGACATCTGAAGATATAGAAGAAGATGGTACTGCAGCAGCCGAACACGAAGACGCCCGTAGTGAGTAACATCCCGCGTGTTGACAGAAGAGGTCTTGTCAACTATGAAGGCTGTTAAGATGATGACAAGAACTTAGTACCAACGACTGAAATTTGATTGACCGATCTACTGGACGAAAACTGTGCAGGACCAACTCCAGAGGGTGAGAAATGATGTACACAGGCCCAGAACGATGAAACCAACGTCATCTTGAAATGAGGAGGTGGTGACAGGTGAATTTAGTTGAACCATCTCTGATCGATGATCATGCGCATAAAGAGATAAACCTGGACTGGGTCTGGAAGATGAAGAGGAATCCATTTCAAATAGCTCCTCTCCTCGTTAATACCAGGCCAAACAGACTCAATTGTACTATAGAACATGAACTTAGAAGTCAATGGCTGGTACATCAGTTGGGTTCTAGCTGAAACCGGACCCCGACCTAGGAGTGGGGTAAAACTGTTGGCGCTGAGACTGGGTACAGGAAATGAGGTCCGAACGAAAAGACAGACGAAAAACCGCTGTCACACGCTTGTGTCAAGAACGAGTAGAAGCAGAGACAGTACTTGTAGGTTCAGACAACACAGGACTGAAAGTAGTCAGTGCCGCCATCTACCCGCAAATGTAAAACACACCCATGTCTACAGAATTGACGTCCGCTGGGAGCGATGCCTCCCGAACAGAAGTAAAGGACGGACGACAATCAGGCTTTGAAACATTGTCGAGGCCCCGAAGAAAAGACATAGATGCAAAGGAGAAAGACTGGTTCCTAACAACCAGTCTCTTCTAAAAACATCAGATGTGATCGCATGAATATTCAGTTAATATTTTTGACAGCAAAGGTTACAAGTCAG